>JBAMJV010013631.1:0-39415 GCA_037951105.1 Echinarachnius parma | reverse complement strand
ATATGGCCGAGTAATGAGCAAAAATTGCACTCACTTTATACACGTTTCTGACGATCCGTTGGATAATTTGACATCTGAACACTTCAATCGTAAATATCTTTTTAACGAAAGGAAAAACCGAAACCTGTCCCATGCTTTTTTTTGTTAATAAGAATACAAAAAGGTATGAGGGAACCGCTAGAATTTCAATTGGATTTTGAGGATTTGGACAATGTTACTAAGGCCCTTTAATGCTGCAGGGTGTTTTCTCTAGAACTTGTGCCATTGGAGGAGCTATTGAACATTCCTTACTCCTGCATGTCCACTACTAGATTTCACAACACCAGGAAAAGGATTACTTTTACATTTTAGGGGGCTACGTTTTCAATCTGATGGATATAAAAAAGATATTTCACATAAGACCCTGGTAACTTTAGGGGTTACCGGGGGTGTTACCTACTGATTTTCAAGGGTCAATTTAAAAATTAGGGAGCAAAATCGCCCTCAGCCCCCGTGTATTTCCTACCCTGCACAACACCCATAGGGTTAATACAGGACCCAACAGGTACCCGAGGGCAATGGATTCATATGAATGTCTTGTACGTATTGAATTATAAATGGATGCGTATGATAATTGCGTCTTTTCTATCCTTTATTGCAGACAGATACTAACGCCGCGATAGATTTAAAATGATGCCTGTAAAGTGTCTAACTCCACGAAAATTACTTGGAGCTTCCCGATCGTTTCTCTTCTACCGTGTTGGTTAGCTTAATGGTAAGAGAAGAATAAAAAAGGGGTTAGATTTTTTTCAAATGCCCCTTTAGTATGACGATATCTATCATTCAGCTCAAGAGCGTTAATGAACGGTCATAAACCTCATAAACGTCATAATGTAATTCGTTGTAAAAAGGCTGACGCATATTTTCGCCTTTTTTAACCAGGAAAAGCAGTGTTCTTTTTCAATGAAACTTTCACACATCATTCGGAATATCTTACAATGATTTTAGTACTGGATTGAAGTCTCAAATGTCATTTTGGGCAATATCTGACACTTTACAGGTGCACCTTTAATACTTTGCAACTTGGACCCTAATACTTGCCCAGCGCCGTACTCGAAAACCAACCACTATTAGGAAGAAGACGATGTGTATAATTCATGTGCACATAGCACGTGAATTATAATCAATTATTTTGCGACCGGTGAAAGCAGGTTGTATGTAATACAGTTATATCATTAATTCATAAATTATTCCTAATTGGTTTCTTGTTTTCTTATTTTCTGTATTTCTATGCAGATAGCAACACTTTGCCCTCGTCAAATAACCAGTTTCGTCAGCACCGTCCACTGAAGGTCGTCTTCAGGGGGTAACTGCAGCTACGCCCCAAGAGTCGTGGCCGAGAGATCCCCAAGAAGGTGTGACCATTGATATATGGTTAAAGACCGCCAAGCGAGGGAATGTTACACAGCGGATCGCCATATAAATAAAAAAAAAAAAATAAATATTGTACTAAGCTAGTTTGTACGCACTCCATACCACCTGAGCCAGTGTGTAAAACGCACCGTACGCAAGGTGTGCACATGATAGATACGTGTATCTGATTTACGGATCTGGAGAAACCTTTAATATCTTATGTGGCAGGCGACAGTGCTGCGTAAGAGATATGACCTGTGCGAGGGAAACATCTTGCTCTATCATTTTGGACATGAAATAGTATGAAGTGGTGCTGATACAACATAATTCTCTTCTCAAATAATCATAACCCGTGTAAACACAGTTATCGCTGATTTGAAAATGGTTGCCATGCTACGGCAATGTCTCTTTTACTTATGATCTCATGAACTGTTTATATTAATTATTGAAAATAACCATTTGTTTATGATTTTGGAAACGCATAATAGGTCCCAAAACACGCAACAGAGATCCCCGTTAAACATGTCAAGCAAGCGTGATGGCCTTGGCTACGTTTGAAGCGATGACGTCATTTCCTATGACTGACGAAGATGGCGCTAGTAAATCCATGCTTCCGTCTACTGAGAGTTTTGAGCGCGTCACATCCCTGTGGCCAAACACTACCGATGATGGCGGCTATGCAACGGTAGTCGACGCCGAAGAAATATCGTACTACGATAATTATGAAATCGTGCTCTTCGACAAACCCGTCTGGCACCTGACGCTGATCGGAATCATCTACGGCGTCCTCGTCATTGTCACCGTCGTCGGGAATATCTTTGTTATGGTCGCTTACCACCGCGACATCCGAATCAGACGAAACATCGCGAACGCGTTCATACTAAACCTCGCGATCGGGGATTTTATCGTGGGAGCGTTCATCTGGCCAGTCTACCTCGCGTGGAACCTACTCGGAGTGTGGACCTTTGGGGAGTACCTGTGCAAGGTGTGGGTCGTTCGTTGACTATACCGTGACAGCCGTGTCTGTACTCACGATCATCCTGATTAGTCTGGATCGCTACTATATGTTGAGCAAGACGACGGGGTACGCGAACTACCAGACGAAGCGGCGTGTGAACGTGACGATCGCGACATGCTGGATCGTCGTTGTCGCTATATACATCGTGGTCATATTTGGGTGGTCAGCATTCATGGGAAGCGTGCCCATTGACTACAGGTACGATTGCGATGCCGAGTTCATTTACACGTTCCCCTCGCTCATCACCGCCGTCGTCGTCAACTTCAATTATCCCAGCCGTAGTCATCGCCACCATCAATGTGACGGTTTACTACAAGATTCGAGCTCGTGCGAGAGGACTGGATCACCTCCAGAGCAAAATACAACGAGCGAGTAACGACAAGATGCAGTTCAACAACAATACGGTGAAATCACGTTTGAAATTATTTCGGAGAAAGAAAGAAAGTGCCTTACGCAAACGCAGCTAACGAAGGTAAGGGCAATCAATACCGGTGTCATACTGCTGTCCATCAATGGTACGAAACCGGCAGAGAGTCACATCAACCCCGGCTTCGATCCGAAGCAGAGATATCACACTCATCATCGAGTGAAGGTACATCCGGTATAGGATCCGGACAAGAAGCACAATCCGGGTCCGATCAGTGGATGAACAAGGACGATTATGACGATGTTTTCGATGAAGGTAAGGAAGGGAGCGCAAATTCCCCAAGGGGGAAGCGCATTCCCGCGATAACGTTGCGAATTCTAGCGAAGAAAGTGCGAATCCCCGCGGGAAAAGAATAACAACTTCAGTATTTACTATATCCTCCTCCTCTGCTGAGATGGCGTCACAACAGGACAAACAGAAAAGCACCAGTCGGCAAAATCAAAGACCGCCCACCTTGACAAACTTCGAAAGAAATTGAAGCAGAAGCAGCGGGAATTCGGTAGGGAACGGAAGGCGGCGTTTATCCTCGCCGTCCTCGTCAGCGTGTTCGTCCTCTGCTGGTTGCCTTTCAATCTCACAGTCATCATCGGCGTCATCTGCAACTACGAGTGCATTCCCGAGAACGTCTTCATAGCGACGGAGAACCTCGTCTGGGCCAACAGCGCCCTTAACCCTATCCTATATGCTGCCACCCACGTCCATTACCGACGCAACTTTCTACGGTTTCTCGGCTGCACACGACTCGCGAGAAAAATGGACAGACCGGCGACTAAGGCCTAAAGACTTTTCGAATACATGTTGAAATATAATTTACTCTGTTAAAGGAGAGCCAAAACGCTGTCATTTCCGATTACTGGGACTGATAAGTACATCATTCCATAACGTCTAGTCGTATAACTTCCTTTCGAGTAATGTGATACCCATGAGGAAAATATAAGACTATAAGTGACAGGAATTATGCACTTATCGGATATAGTAAGCGAACATTCCAGCGTTTCATTCCCCTTTTAAGTTTTTTGTTTTGTTTTAAATGCTGCCATCAACGCCACTACCAACGGGACTTTCTAAAGTTTGTTTCCGATCATGGGCAAGGGAGACAAAAGAAGTGAATGGGTTTAAAATTTAAAATGCTAAAAACAGCCACGATATCATACAATGTTATTGTTATAAAACCTGTTAAAAAACAATTCAACTAATACGAAACGCAATGAAAATACTAATTTTAATATGTATGTTATATTATCATTAATTTTTAAAATGCATCATTATAATACAATATTTTGTTTTGATGAAAGCTGTATCTAAAAAAATATCAATATGCATGTTTGGGTTTTGAATGGTTATGAACTCTTCAATTGATGCGTTAAGAACACCTTAATTCCATTTGTAAGGCTCGATAATATTTAGCTTTACAAATCGGTTATATCATTCTCACATTTTTGTGTGTCTAAAGCCCGGCGCAGACATAGTCGACTCGACCCGATCCGACCCGATCCGACTGAAAACTACAGTCGGTCCGATTCAGTTGCGGCCGATTCAACATGTTGAATCGGGCCTGACTGGCTTCCGACTGGCAAAACTGGAGTCGTGAGGCAATGCACACTGAACCGATCCGACTGAAAACCAATCGAATCGGCTCTGTCTGCATCGGGCTAAACACAAAAAGGAAATTCAAGTTGAAACTAAAGGGGTTTAGCATTATATCCGGCATGTCTGGTTTACGTGATGTTTATACTATCCAAATGTTAAATATAGAGCGTGTATTTAATTCCTATGTACTTTATATAAATACCAAATATACAATGGATAATTGACAAAATTGACAAAAAAATCGTAGACTAATATTGTTTTTTTACGATGATGTATTATGTCAGTCAGCTCGTGCAATGCTTACGAGTTATCATACTACTAGGTAATGCAAACCGTGTTTAAAGAGATCTAGTAACAATGTCAAAATCCACACAATTTATTTAGAACTCTATCGAATCTCACATACTTCAGTATACTACCAATAGGAGCATGGAACAGTTTTGTTTTCTTCTAAATTATCTTTCGTTACAGAGTCGGATTTAAGATTAAGTCGTGGATAATTTCAACTGTGTACAAAGTCAGTGGAGTGAGTTATTGAATATGACTGTGCATTTTCGCTCATCACTCGGTCACACGACGGTCAGGGGGATATATCAGATTACAGAAATACACATTTGATCAATTCTTCGTTAGTTATTGCTAATTTCATCACAGTTACTAGATCGCTTTTAACCCTAATCCAACTGGGTTATTTTGGTCACTTGAGTCCACTGGGGGGGAGGGGGGGGGGGGGGGGGGGGCGTTTTGGCCCCCCCCTCCAATCTCGGCAACGAATGGACCTATCGACTTGAAAATTGGCACATACGTACAACAAGTCAAGTAGAATAAGAATTTGAAAGAAAAAACAAATTGGACGATTATTTTTTTTAAAAATAATTAATTAAAATTTTGAATATGCAAATTTTTGACGAATTTGGGGAAAATTGGGATTTTCATCTAAAATCAAGAGAAATTACAGGATTTCTTCAGGTTTTCTGTAAAAATACTTTCAAATTATGTTATTCATCATATCCATGTTTTTTTATGGTGATAAAATATATCACTAATTTGCATAAATATGTAAATTAGTATTCCCGAATTTACCCACATTGTTTTCATTCTTATGTATTTTATTGTTTTTTTGTTTTTGTTTTGTTTTTTTAAGATGTATGAATTCAACTAATAACAAAGAAATAATCCGAATTATAATTCAAAGTAACAATTATAACATATTTGGAGTTTACATGGCATCGGATATAGGAATTACATAGAAACCTGTACAAAAACGAGCAATTATCGACCTCTAAAATCGGTTCTACATGTCCGACCGGGGTGAATTATATATAAAAACATGCGGGAGACTTGAGAGAAAATAGTCATGAAGTTTGAACGTGAAATTCCAAACGGTCTAGATGCACGTCGAAAAAAACGACAGGGGGGGGGGGGGGGGGGCGGGCCAAAATGCCCCCCCCCCCCCCCCCCCCCCCAGTGGGATTAGGGTTAAAGGGATAGTTGAGATTTGGTATAGAGGGCGCTACAAAAAAAAAGTTTTTGTGAGATAATGAATAACTGAGTGTAAAATTTGAGCATACAATTTGAATGACAACAACATTTTATTTTATCAAAATCTGTTCAGAAATGGCTGAAATATCCATAAACATAACCATTTGTAATAATTGTGGGGCCCCACAATTATTCGAAAACTTGTAACCAGCCGTTAAAAACAAATCCAAAAATTCTTCCTTTTTTATACTATAGGTTTTCCCATCCATTTTCAAACTATCGTCATTTAAATTCAAACAATGCTAACTTCAATTTCGTCCCGAGAAGTCAGGAAACTACAATTGCTACATTCGATTTAGTCATTTACCATTCGAATTGATCAATGGTCATTCAAATTCAAAATTGGCTCATTCGAATTCGTCATTTTGCAATGGAATTCGTCCCGACTGGTCATAAAACGCACAATGTGCAGACGAAATTGAATACGTTTTGACTAAAATGATCGGTACAATGACGAATTAGATTGCGAAAGAACGAAATTGTGTGCGCAATGACGAAATTGAACATTACATATGACCGGCGAAAGACTTTCCGGACGAAATTGAAGTTAACAATTAATAAAATTGAATGACGATTGTTTGAAAATGGATGGGAAAACCTATATTTACAAATTAGAGGTTTTTAAATAGTTGTTGATTATCTCTCTATCTAATCACTAATTAAACAAATAACATCACATGCACAATATTTTATTTTAAATGGTGGAAACCAATGAGTTTTTAGAAAGCGCCCTCTTGAGTTTTAACGGCTCTTTTTGAATGATAAAAGGCTTTTTACTTACTCATTTGTAATTTTGCATTTCTTTCGAGCATGGTGGAGTTATAACTATTAGTTTGTAATGTAATGGTGCAGGTTTTGGTAACTACAAATCTGTTTGACCAAAACTGTACTCTCTTTACCAAAAACTCAACTATCCCTTTAATCCGTAAACATTTTGTGCGCTGATCACAGATGTTCGTTCACAGATACGATCATGTTTTCGTATCAAACAGTACTAATCGGGTACCGTCTAACTGCATTATATGGAAGGCTGCAAATTATTGTTATTTTAAAATAAACTACATTGCAACAATGTTGGTAACAGTGACCACTTTATCGTGTGTTTCTGTTTGTTTGTTTGTTTTGTTGTTGTGGTTGTTGCTGTTGGTATATGTTTATGTTTATCTTCTTTGGAGAGGGGTGTTTGCCTTTGTTTAAGACGGTATGTGAGTATTTAAAGGGATAGTTGAGTTTTGGTAGAGAGGGCGCTACGCAAAATAATTATTTTGTGAGATAATGAAAAACTGAGTGTCAAATTTGAAAGAGCATACAATTCTAATGGCAGAATAAACTTTATTTGATCAAAATCGGTTCAGAAACGGCTGAAATAGCCATAAACATAACCATTTGTAATAAACGTGGGGCCCCACAAGTATTCGATAATTTTGAACCAGCCGTTAAAATTCGTTTTAAAATGCTTCCTCTTTTCAAAAATTTTCAAGAGGTTTTTAGATAGTTGTTGATTATCTCTCTATCTAATCACTATTTCAACAACACATGCACAATATTCTATTTAAAATGGATTAAACAAATTCGTTTTTTTAAAGCGCCCTCTTTCGTTTAAACAGCTCTTTTTGAATGATAACAGGCTTTTTACTTAGTCGTTTGTAATGTTCTCATTCCTTTTGAGCATGGTGGAGTTATAACTATTAGTTTGTAATAATGGTTCAGGTTTTGGTTACTAAAATTCAGTTTGACTAAAAATGTACTCTCTCTCTATCAGAACTCAACTATCCCTTTAAAGTTCGTTTGCATGTACATGTAGTTTATTAGAGACACAGCTGATAACTTTTCTAGTTTGGCAAGGGGTGGGGGGGGGGGGGGGGGGGGGCTGGCCAGTATCATTGTTACTGTATGTGAGTGAGATAATGCAAGATGCAAGGGATCATTCTGTTCATAGTTGTGACCAGCATGACCAGGGCGATATCATTGTTGGGATCACTACCGACTAAGGTAGTGATGTTGGTAGTTGTAGTAGACAGTGGAGGTGGTAGTGGTGGTGGTAATAGTTGTAGTTATGAAGGTGTTGGTAATAGTCGTAGTTGTGGTGGTAATCGCCGTTTAACTGTTGTTGCGGTGCCGGGGTGCTGGTGGTGTAGGTGGAAGTGGTATGGTGGTACAACTCGTAGTTGTGGTAGTAATCGTCGTGTTGCGGTGCCGGGGCTGATGGTGTAGAGGTGGAAGTGGTATAGTGGTAATGTTGATAGTATATTGGGGATAGTTGTAGACCGAGGTGGTGTTTTTGGTTATGGTTGTCATTGGTTGAGTTGTAGCTGATGATATCAATTCAGGAAATGGTAGCGGTGGTAGAGTTGGTTGTCATGATTATGGTGACGGTCATGTGACTACTTTTGTTGCTGGTGGTAGTGGTGGTAGTTGTGGTAATGGACGTCGATCATTACGTAATACCTATTGATCAGTGGGTGGGGGTGGGGATGAATGAATAGATCACGCCCTGAACAATAGGTATCAATTGCAGATCGACGCCCATGGTTAAAGTGGTATGGTGGCTGTGATGTTGTTTTTGTAATGTAATTTTTAGAATTAAAATGAATAATCTTATATATATTCCGAAAAATAAAAAGGAAATTTATTACATTATACTACCAGATTCGATATACACAATATTATGTCGCTTATTATGATAAACAATACAAAGATTATCAACCTCTAAGATCTGATATATACTGTAATTAAAAGTCAAGCAAAAACAATTTCAATGTTATAAATCTAATAACACAAATGTGAAGGAAGGACACAAATATACATTGTTTCTAACAGAAAATATAAGAGATTGTTATTTAAATTAATTTACCTTTTGAACCTATGTATTAATCATGGCAAAAATTATCACATGTACTTATAAACTTTATAGTGTATTTGCTTATACATTTACATAGTAGACATGGTACAGATGGAGAATACTACTAAACAAGATGAACTTATAGAAAGCGTTATTCTCAATTTAAAAAGTACCCCCAAGCATCGATGTAAATGTAGTGAAAAATACGTACATTTAAAGGGAGAGATCCTCTTTTGCAAGCCAAAATTCAAAAGTTGCGAGGTTATTGTCTTATATGAAAGGAAATGTCATTTAATAGCATGCCTGAAAAAATTAGGGCTTGAAATCTCTTTTTTTGTGGAGTTATAGACCTAAAACTTATGAAACTGAGGGACGTCGGTTAAATGGGTACATACGTATTTTCGGCCGGTGAGTAAGTTCGTACACAGATTTCACGGAGTGCCAGATCGGTATGCATGACCCCTATGTGACCCGCGCTAGCTACGTGACCCGCGCATAAGTACTAATGTGTGATCGTTTACCAAGCAAAATACCCAAACATCGCTTAAACTGACTATATGTAATTATATATTCTTTCTTTTTGAGATCTTTTTCCGTGACATACGTTAACAAATGTCGGCTTCACAATACCTTTACGAGAATTAGTACTATATTGTTGTAATATTATGCTAAATCAGTTGAACTCATTTATTGACCGATATATAGTTTAAATGGAGGGACGCATTCGTTTTTCATTGTAGAATCCAAATTAGAGGGCTGTTCGCTCTGATTTTTTTTGCGGGTTACATTGATCCCCATCCGTCAACTGAAAGCTATTCAGACGTTTTGTAAAAGTGGACCTGTCCCTTTAAGAAACGCAACAGTGATAGTTTGAGCAAATTTAGATTATACATTCTTGAGATTAAAGGGATAGTTGAGTTCTGGTAAGGAGAGTACAGTTTTGGTGAAACTGAATTTTAGTAACCAAAACCTGCATCATTACATTACAAACTAATAGTTATAACTAGAAAGGAACACAACATTACAAATGACGTAATAAAGATCATGTTTTCATTAAAAAAAGAGTCGTTAAAACGTAAGAGGGCGCTCTCTAAACACTAATCGGTTTCAACAATTTTGAATCAAATATTGTGCATGTGATGCTTTGTTGAAATAGTGATTAGATAGAGAAATAACCAACAACTATTTAAATACCTATTTTGAAACTTTTTGAAAAGAGGAAGCATTTTTTTGAATTTTTAACGGCTGGTTCAAAATTCTCTAATAAACCTGGGGCCCCAGGTTTATTACAAATTGTTATATTTATGGATAATTCAGCCGTCTCTGAACCGATTTTGATCAAACAAAGATGATTTTATTATTGAAATATTATGCTCTTTCAAATTTTACACTCAGTTTTTCATTACCTCACAAACAAAAAAGTAGTCTAGCGCCCTCTCTACCAAAACTCAACTATCCCTTTAAGCGGTCCCACGACTGACGTTCTGTTTTGAGTTATTGCTCCGCTATTAACATTATTAACACACAAATTTACATAAAGAGGTTAATTCCAAAAGACGCTAAATTCACTGTATTAACTTTAGATAAAAATCGCATTTGTTTCCCCAGCTTTGTACACATGACTATGGGAATATAAACATTTATTGGTCCGTTTTGTTTTGTTTTCGATTGCGTATGTTGTCTTAAAATGTGGATTTATAGCTATCTGCGGAGCTAATTATTACAATTATATTATTAGCCTAATTTTTCTCAGAAGTTGATTTAGCGCCCGTTGGAATGAAGCTCTACATTATAACAGTTACGGCTGCACCCAAAATATACAATCCTTACTTGAACCTTATGCTACAAAGAACTGCATGACGATGTTTAAGTTAACCCATTGCCTACGGGAACCAGGTGGGCTATGCGCAAATTCTATGGGGATTTCAGAATCTCGAATTGAACGGGTTAAACGGCTCCACAAAGTACGTTCCGCTACAATTTCTGCACCATTAATTATTAAACAAATCAAACCTTCACCACATATCTATACTGTAACGGTTCTTACTTGTATAATCTAGGCTAATTAGACGATAACATGGCGATATTCAAATTGGATAGCGCAAAGATTAAACGGTTACAAAACGAATGTCCGATATAATTGCTCCACTATTTATTATACAAATCCCTAAATCTATAATCCTTACTTGCATTTTTATGTTACACAGACTACATGATAATTTTCAAGTTAAATGGCGCTATATATGTATAACAAAATAAAAACCTCCACCAAAAATCTATAATCCTTACTTGTACATTAATGACTACATGATGATTTACATGATGGCGGACAGATTAAACGGTTCTACACCACTTTATGGTCGGCTACAATTATTGATCCACTATTATTTATAACAAAATCAAACCTCCACCTCAAAATACTTTATACAATCCTTACTTGTATCTTATGTTACCACGACTATATGACGATTTTCAAGTTAAATGGCAGAAATATTAAACGGTTCTACACCTTTATGGTCCCCTACAATTAAATCCACTATTGATAATAACAAAATAAAACCTCCACATCAAATATACATTCCTTACTTGTACCTTATGTTACCACGACTACATGTCGATTTTTAAATTGAATGGCGCACAAACTAAATGGTTCTAAAACATATTTTTCCGCTATAATTGCTCCACTATTAATTATACAAAATTAAACCTTCACTCAAAATCTACATTCCTTATAATTGTACATTATGTAACAAAGACTACATGACGATTTTTAAGTGGAACAATGGCGCAACGTACTATAAACGATTCCATACATTTTCTCCCGAGACAATTGCTCCACTTTTAGACTATTAAATATACAAAATCAAACTCTTCGCCCTTTATCGATAATCCTATACTTAAAAGTACCTTATGTAACGACTATAAATCTGCGCTTTTCAAGTTGTATGGGGCAAAGATTAATTGGTTTCACACATTTCCCACAATTTCTCCACCATTACTTATAAAACAAATACAAAAAAGTAACTCTTACAATCATGCCTTTGAATAATAAAGGGTTGTGTAATTCATAAACAATGCAATCAATCACCCTACATTACGGAAGTTTAACAGGCCTAAATGTGTTCCGTAGTTACCAAATGTTTGCAGGTGTGTCAATATTTATTCTCTATACGCGAATGTTTGGGATTGGAGACAAAAGAACGCGTACGTCCTAGACAATATAAACTCAAAGAACTTATCCTCTTCTGCACACTCAAAAACACGCATTTAGGTATGATGATGTGTTTTAGAATTATATATTTTTCTTTGGACTATTACAAATATTATATTTAATTTATTAGAGAAGGATTGCTTAGTGTTGGTTCCCTCTAACCTTTGCTACAACAATATGTGGCGATAACATCCGGAGCAACTGTTGTATCACTGATGAAACGCAACTAATAGATACCAGGGACTTCGTAGGTCTGATCGACAGCTGCTGAACGAGCAGGTTGGTCGAGCTCTTGATAGGAGCTCTCCAATGTGTGACCGGGGTCTTCGTATTCTGCCTCAAGTTCCAGAGCCTTGTTGGTGTTCTCATAGACATTGTCTGCATCGCGGTGATAGGCTACAGTCACACTGTCTGTTGGTGGTTTGCTTGCTTGGTCGGTCTGGTCTCCTGGGCTTCCAGAACTGTAGAAAGATAAATGAAAATCATTAAAGGGATAGTGCAGTTTTGGTCTAGATGGTGCTTCAAAAAATAACTATTTGTGAGTTAATGTAAAATACAGTGTAGGTACTATTTGAAAGGATACTTGATTTTAAAGACAAAATTAACTTTATTTGATCATAATCGGCTCAGAAACACCAGCCATATCGATAAATATATGAGATTGGAATACATGTTGGGCCCGGACATGTTATTTCTATTGATATTTTTTACCAAACATTACATCGACATTTTTGGGTAAGAAATGGTTGGAACTTTCAGGTGTCTAGAGGACACCTCTTATGTTAAAGTGTATCTTTTGAATTGATTTTTGTTAAGCTTGTAAGCATCGTTAAACTATATGTTAACCTGGTAATGTACAAGGATGACCTTTCTAAATTCAATTCGACTATTACAACTGCTACTACTAGGCTATTACCTTTTTTACTACTCCTATCTTCTACTACTACTACTACTACTACTACTACTACTACTACTACTACTACTACTGCTACTGCTGCTGCTGCTGCTGCTGCTACTACTACTACTACTACTACTACTACTACTACTACTACTACTACTACTACTACTTCTACTACTACTACTACTGCTGCTGCTGCTGCTTCTGCTTCTGCTGCTACTACTACTACTACTACTACTACTACTACTACTACTACTACTACTACTACTACTACTACTACTAATACTACTACTACTACTACTACTACTACTACTACTACTACTACTACTACTACTACTACTACTACTACTACTACTAATACTACTACTACTACTACTACTACTACTACTACTACTACTACTACTACTACTACTACTACTACTACTACTACTAATATTACTCCTACTTCTACTACTATGACTGCTACTACTACTATTACTTCTTGTACTATTACTACTACTAATCATAATAATAATACAACTTTTACAACCATTTTTAAAATCAGGGGGTTATTTTAAATGTAAATTGATACCTCTTTCGAAGGAACTGTAGAACAATGACTACAATGCTGATGACCAGGAGAACTGCAAGGATGCTTGTAGCAGCTAAATATCCACCTGGTAAAATAAAATAAATACCCATAACATGAATTTTCCAAAAGCGTTTGACGCATTTTTATTCCACAAGAAAACTTTTTTTTGTTATGGAAAACATGTAATTTCCTAAAATGTGCCTCTTTCAATTTGAGTTATTATTCGACCGAAGAGGGGGTTAGTTGTACAAACAAAGTGAAAGGAAAATAGTATGATACTATAATATTGATGTCTATTTACCAAAAATATAACTTGGTAAATTGATTTTGTTAATTTGCTGTAAGCTCTTCCTGTTTCAGTAGTTTGCATTTTGTCCATTACCAATAATGCACGTGAATAAATAATGACAACATGGTAGTTACCAACTGTCATGTCTACCAAATGCAAATTTTGAAGAAGAATATGGGCCTTGGCAGGAATCGCAACAAGACCTTCGGATTGTTAGACCGGTGCTCCGACCTACGTAGCAACATATTATAATGGTGATACTTTCCCGTATAAAGTCAGAAGCTATATAAACCAGACTCGAACCCGGAGAATCATTTTCAACTCATACAGTTATAGGGATAAGTGCGAGGGATATTGGCTCTTTTTTATTTATAAAAAACATATTTCTGGTCAATTTGTCTACGATTTAATTTATTAAAGGGGATCAACACGCTAGTATTTTCGTACAATACCCACCATTTCTAGACGTATATTTCCTCTTGGAAAACCCTTTTTTAAAACCACTATTATTCTATTTTATCTGAACACTGGAGGCCGCCATGTTTTTCATCTGGTACCGCATGAAACGTCATTTGATTGGCTCAAATTAAAAAAACGAGTTACGTAACCATGACATAGCAGCAAATTTAACAAAATAATGCGGTTAAATAACGCGTATTTGTTAGTGCACGTTCAGATGCGCTCAAACGACGTTTCATATAGTACAGTGGGAAAACATGGCAGCATCCAGTGGTAAGTGAAAACAGTTGATAATGGTTTAAACAACAATTTATGTTCATTATTAGTGATTCCCAAGAGGAATATACGACTGATCGGAGGTATGCACTTAAAATCAGTAATACGAAAATTCCAACGTTTTGTGTCCGTTGAAAGACAGATTTGCATCAAAATTACGTACTATGTTCATGATGTTGTTGCGGCACCGGCCTATTGGTCATAGGTGGTGTAGTTGTAGTAGGTGTAGTAGGAGGTGTAAGAGGTGGGCAATCCGCTGCTCCCGAAATACAAACACTGCTAGTATCACACCAGTCACATGGCCAACGATTTCGCACGCACTGGGAGCGGCTAAAATGTACAATACAACATGTCACATGTATGAATATTTTTTTAAAAAGATGAGTATACAATTAAACTTGCACAATATGTAATACAAGAGTTATGAACTTATTACGTTCAGGATTGCACCCCAAAAGCATGATTAAAAAAGCATTGCCTTTAGCGACTACTAAATGAGACTGCAGTTGGTTACAATGACATAGAATATACATGAAACAAACACAATAACAATGCATTTTCATTTAATACTTGAACTCATACTTATTTATTTATTTATTTATTCAAATATATTTACACAGGATAGCCTGATCAGCAAGGATACTGTTTTTCGTCAGGGTCCTGATATAACATCATACAATATACATAAAACAATAATACATTAATATGATAAATAGAAATATAGAAATATGTACAAATAGCATATGACCAGCAGATTCAAGATATACTTTATTAAAATTTTGGACAAAGTTATATTTAAATAGTTTCAATTTATTTCAAATCATAAAAACACAATTAAGTTTCTATATATATATACAGTATAAATATACTAATTTTTACGAAAGAGAGAAATAAAATGTTTTGGTGTTATTTGATAAGCATATCTTCAAATTATGGTAACAGTCAAGCAACTTGCTCCAAAAAAAATAATTTAACATATTCCCATTCCCATTTTCCTAGGGAAATGCTTAATTGAATAAACAATCGCTGTAATCGTAAAATAAAACGTAGATATATTATATAGTGTTAAACACTGTTTTATAATGCCAAAAATAAAAAAAAAAGAAAGAAAGTGCTTTTAATTGTAATATTAATATTCTACCATGTTCAATTTAACTAAATACATACAACATGTACAGAATAGTATTATTCAAATATAATATGTACAGATGCCATTCATATTAGATTAGTTAACGTATGTGCCAATGTTCACCTGTTTGAAGCAGAACAGTTGAAGAAAGTGACGTCTTTCTCATCCAAGGCAGAACCAGCCCTGTTGGTCACACTCAGAGTAGTTTTATATTCTGGCAGAACAAAAAACACAAAGTATAATATAATTAATTGTCGACAATATGAAAAAAAGACTTTGAAAAATATAGATTATTTTACTTGAAATCTATAAAACTACGTAAGATGGCTTAATAAGCATCAGACAATTTAAATGGTATTAGTCCTGGCGTAGTCCCACCAATAGTATATAAGGGGGGGGGGAGTTTTAGAAAAATATACAGAATTACATAACGAGTGCCCCCTCCCTCAAATCAGTAACGCTACACCATTGGGTGATATCATACGTGCCTTCTTCAAATGACGGAAGTTGATTCCGTACTGGTGTCATGCAAAGCACACGTTGGCCATCGATCCGCACTCTTCCTGTCATGACGTCACCAAACTGACAGAACACGTCCTCTCCTTCGTGCAGCTCGGGAAGGTTACTCAATGTGACAGTTATCTGGTATAAAGTGAATGAGGACAAAGATATTAAAGGGACTTAGTAACATTGTCCAAATCCTCAAAATAAAATTTTAATTCCAGCGGTTCCATCATACCTTGTTGTATTCGTATAAACAATAAAATCATGGGACCGGTTTCAGTTTTTCAAATTTCCCTTTCGTTACAAAGATATGTACGATTGAAGTATTCAGATAAGAAAAACTCCCCCGGAGTTTTTCTTACCGTGTACAAAGTGAGTGCAGTGAGTCAGTGAATATCACTTTGCATTTTCGCTCATTACTTGGCCATGCAATGTCCATTTGACTTGAAATTTTCACACAATACCCTGTGGACATATGAGATAACAACAATATCCATTGCATCAACCCTTCATCACTTTTTGCACATGTCAACAAAGTTACTAGATCCCTTTAACACAATGTTATGGTAGATCATAATAATGTTGCATCGAAATCAAGGTATCTCATTATTCTTCTTCAGTCGTCATGCGGTTGTGCGGTCCTGACGAACAGTGCCCAAAACCAAATGAGAGAGCCACGAGAATACATTTTGGAACATATCAGTATAGCTTAGATGCCATGTGCATAACTGTAGTTGAAAGTATCCTGCTACGTTTTGGTGAAAATAGGAACAGCTCATTAATGGAGGAGAAGTTTGAACAAATAAAACCGGTTGCACCCTTTTATCAATACGAGGTAAGGCAATGCTCAAGAGAAGCGCAGCAGAACACAAAGCCAACACAAGCTTAACTAGGTTGACGTTGACTAGTTACTAGAAGATGCACAATCTCAACTCTTCCGATCTCTTCCACACTGAAGAGATGTGACTGCTGCAACATTACTCTACAATATGCACAGACATGAAGTCCATGCTCCATAAACCCTACGCGATAAGAATGTCAACTCGAACCAGCAGGGCAATACCGAGACATGCCCTCTCAATACCCACCTCTAGAAAATACTCAACAGGCAGGAACTTAATCCACATAACAGTTCCTCTATTAAACAACCTACCAGAGGGCATGGTAGGTGAGATCAATAGCTTTGCTGGCATTGGTGTTCAACCTTTCAAGCGGTAAGTACATCGGCACATCTTACTGATGGGATCACATGGATAACTGATGGAATACTCCCCATATGTTTTGTACACAAATGTTCCAAATTTATAAAATTGTCTTCATAGTCACACTTTTCCATTCCCCGAACTCATGATGTATAACATTCTACAAACATATATTGAACTCAAACGAAGGGTAAACATACATTTTAAGAAAATTGAACAAAATATATGGGGAGTAGTCCACAACTTTGCCAGAGTGCGTTGCCAATTTGAGTCACTCGTATAAATAAATGGCTCTTTTCAAAGAGCCATAGTTTTCTTATTTCTTGACCGATTGTGCTAACATTTCAGGTATTATACATCATATTTAAAGTCTTATAGGCCGGGCAAACAACAATTTGTCTGGATTTCATTGTCCTTTAAGGTGATCTAATGCCTATATTTGAGTTTGAAGTATGCATTGCCTCATTGGCTTTGTTAAAATGACAAAACAAGTAACTTTATTATTGCTTGTTGAACAAACCCTACTCCAACTACATTGAAAAAAATTGAACTAAGTAACTAAACTCTCTCGTTGACAGTTTGATGAAAAGAGCAAAATATTTATCTCATTCTAGTGGTAGAAACAATTGATTATAACTCAATTGTTACGAGCAAATGTAACACAGACCTTGCCTTTTTACGAACCTTCACTTCTGAATGGCATAAACGACAGCATCTGATCCGCTCTTGAATGTCCATAATCTCATGGTTAACATGAACTATTAATAAATGCAGCAACATTTGACCTTTGGGCGCTGTCGCAGTGCACGATCGCGCTGAAATCGCTTGTGTTTACACGACATTACCAAAAATAACACAAGCAATCATGCAGTGTGAAATATGAATATGCATGGGATGTGGGCAGTCGAGGGACGGGTCGAGGGCCAGGCAGATAAGAAAAGGCCATGCGGCTGTCGCGGCTGCTAGTGCAATGTTTAACCCTTCTAAGTGCGGACACGAAGCTGTTTCAAAATGTTTGTGGCGGCTGGATTGAGTGCAGTATGTAATAATAGTGATGCGTTGCGAGCATCGAAAGACGGAACGTGCGCTATATAAGTAGCCACCATTATTATAAGTATTATTATTCTATACAAACCTGACGTGGTATTTCGAAGACGTCTATCTCTGTAGAAGAAACATTAGTGATTGAGATACCACCTTCTGCATTCTTTACCCAACGGTACTCCTCAGTTGAATATGGACAATTGCTTTGGAGAGTGCATCTGATGAAAATAGAATTGTTTGGGAAACTTTTTGCAGTTATTTGTTTTCGGGTAATTTCTTCATGAAACAACAATATATCGTTCATTAAATTTTACTCGCAAAACTATACTAAAAACTTAATTCATTTTAAAAGCAACGGTTGGGCATTAGGGTCCGAATTTTTATCAGTGGCACAACGTATATTAAACATTACCATTAACCAGTATAATTCCGTTTCACACCGGTCCTGCAGCACATTGATGGTTGTCATGTGCCACTGGAGATATTCGCATTATTAATTTTCATTTTCCTATCTATCCCTCTAGTTCTGCTAAGGCACCATGACAAAGGGTTGCTTGACATTCCAGTCATATAAGAACCGGTCAGCACAGTGGTGTAGCTACGGGGAAAAAAACAATAGAAAACATAAGGGGCCTTTTTTTGAGAAAAAAAAAAGAAATACATAAGGTTAGGGTTAGGGTTAGGGTTAGGGTTATGGTTAGGGTTAGGGTTAGGGTTAGGGTTAGGGTTAGTACGCGATACTTCTGGACTACTGGTGACCAGTCATGCTATGGCTTTAATGCCAAAGGATACTGTTTGTGAATCCCTTCGTAAGGGGATTTGCATTGCTAATCATTACAAAGGTTAGCCTTATTTCACAGGTACGACATCGATCCCTCTAGTTTTATTCAGGCGCCTGGACAAAGGATCGCTCAGTTTGAAATTTCAATCATAATAAAACCTGTTAAAGGATTCTAGTAACATTGTCTGAATCCTCAACATTTCACTACAAATCTCGTGGATCTCTCATACCTTTTTGTATTTGTATTACTAACAGAAGCATGGAGCAGGTCTGGTATTTTGAATTTTCTTTCGTTAGAAAGATATGTACGATTGAAGTGTTTGGATCTTTAAACATCCACTGGATAGTCATAAAATGTGGACAAAGTCAGTGTAATGAGTAAGCACATATCACTTTGCAATTTCGCTCATTACTCGACTATATAGGGCAATTCCACGCCAAGTGAGCCAAAAGTGGAAAAATCCAATGAGGATTATTTCTGATCTTGTTTATTTTTTCAGGATACTTTTTTCATAAATCATGATCACATAATGATATCTTTCAGTTTACATGATTTAAAAAAATGTTGGGCGTCTCCTGATAGGAGAAACAGACACCATACATGAACCTATACACATGGGACTAAGTGCCTATTTCTAGATTTTCTTTATTTGTTGCATTCCTTTCTAGTATTTTTCTGTTTTAAGGTACCACATTGGATGATTGAATATCACATTATGTATTCAGATTACAAATTCAGTCTTTTGAGAGCCCTAAAGTATATGTTTAATGAATACAAAACTCTGTCCTTCCGTTACTGTCCTTCCGTTACCGAACAGTGAAGCAATTAACTTTTTGTAATTAATATACCGATAGACATATTTTTTCAAATAAGTGTTGTAATACTCTTAGAACATTAGGGAATGGACTATGAGCCAATATTACATGATAGTCCTCATAACTTCACAGAGATTGGATCATAACTAAAGGACTTGAAAATCCATGTCCATTTTGCTGTCCTTCCGTTACCGGCCTCATTAGTGTCCATATCTAATAAACGTAATGTAAACAAAAATATTTAAAAAATAGGAAATCAAAGGTGTCCCACCAACAGTCTCAGAAATGTAATTTACAATGATAAATCATAAGCAGGATTCTAGAATTATTTGATTTAATTTCAAAAATTGCGTCTGAATGTCCTTCCGTTACCGTGGAATTGCCCTATAACATCCATCTAACATGACATTTTCGAGCAACACTGAGGACATATCAGATCACAAAAATACATATTATACCAACCATTCATCACTTTATATATGCACATGCCAGCAACTAGATCCCTTTAACAGCGATATTATGTCTGGATTATCCAGCACGCAGTATAAGGAACTTACGGTAGCCAGTCATACGATGACTGGATTGTTATGGGATATTTGCCTGGATGCCTTCGTAAGGGGATAATCAAGACAAGGACAAGCCGAATTTCACAGGTAAGACATGGCTTCACTGTCATTTTAGCCTTGACTAAATTAGTTTCACGGATGAGAATTCGGGCAAAGGATACCAAAAGCCTACCTTGATTCAAAAGAACACCATCCACAGAGAGCACGGAAGGGGTCCAATGATGTCCTGACGCACTTGTTAACGGTTGTATATTGTGGGCAGTCTGCAGCGATTGGCACCTTTATGAGCTACGGAGAAAATACACACAATTCCATGGCTAACAACCAAAAGGCAACAGTGAGGAATTAGTAGGCCCATATCAAGGCTGTGTCAAATGTCAACAAAGCCTACAAGCTGAAAGGATGTTATTAAACTTGCCAGTTGGATAATCTTACATGATAACATGTTACTGTACAAATCCCAGTCCAATAACATTTCAATTAATGCGTGTACCTCGTCTTATGACACGGAGACAATATAGGCCTATATCATTGACGTGTCCTAACACATACCATTCAATACATCGCATCAACCTTGCATACATTATCTTCTGCTATGTCGGGCAAAGATCTGTCAAACCGTCGAGTAAAGAACAGCGTTTGTTAATAGAAAATGCATAAATAGATTATGTAAACAAATAAACCATTCTATTTCGAAATAAATATGATCATGTTGAAATGTCGAAATGCAATTTTGTACATTCAATTTTGATTAAATTTTGAACTCTATTTAGTTAGCCATGCAAACATTTCATTTATAAAGTTTGCCAGATAAAAAATACCTCTTGAGACGTGAGAACATAGAGTGCGCCATCATCGTCGTCCATGTGTACATCTGTGAGGACTGTTCCACCAATGCCTAGGTCTACAGTCTCAAATATTGTCGACTCGTTTGATGAATGAATGTGAACCTGTTTAAATACGACGGAGAAACAAATTTGTTGGCGAATTTAATTCATGATACTTTAGAAATAAACATAATGGTGTCATATTACAAAGTTTCATTATACATGTAGTTACAGGGTACCACCACCCAAATATAATATTCTTGTTAAAGAAAGGTAACATATTTAGTATTCCATTCCATTAACAAGTTCACAAAAATATGTTTCCAGAAAAATATATATAATTGGAAAACGCCTCACCATTCTAAAGCATTCGTTCATGCGGTCTGCAGAGCGAACGAATCGCCCGGGATTCTATTGTCTACAAACGTACGCGTGAATCGCATTGACGCACTCGCAAATGTTTGGCCCGTACGAACCAGGAAATAGTAGTGGTTCCGTAAGTGGTGGAAATTAATTGCTTTGTTTATGAATTACACAACCCTTTGCAAAATGTTGGGTATCTATTTGATATCACAAAACGGTACCAAAACAAATAATAATGTGTTGTTCTTTCCTATTTTCTCTGGGTGTTTTACCTTTGTTGACATATGCACGAACTGGCAAATTGTTTATAACATTATGTGCATTTCTGTCATTTGATATGTCCACTGAGTGATGTGTGGAAATTCCATGGTACTGAATGTGGCCGAGTAATGTGCGAAAAGGCAACGTGATAATTGTTAACTCATAACACTGACTGTACATACTGTAGATAATTCACTGAACACTTCAATCATACATATTTATAACGGAATATTAATTTTGAAAACCGAAAGCTGTTCCGAGCTTCTACATGTATTGGCAATACTGATACAAATGGTGTATGTGAGAACCGCTATAGTTCCAAGCAAGTTTTGAGAATGTTGACAATTAACCAATCAAGCGAATTCAATGAACAAAGAACATTGGCTTCGATGGGAATTGAACGAGAGACATGTTTATTTTAAATTACATTTGTCATGTCTGTGTGATAATGTCCTATTTAATAATAATCATGATAGCAGCCATTCCACATTTTAATTCTTTAATTTTAATTTACTAGTAACGGTTACCGCTATGAATGCATACGGTGCGACCATGTGACGGGTCGTAAACGTATATAATTATAAATCAACATTCATCTATGATGTGTCCCCCTTGCATACTGCATACAAGCTGTATTACAACTTTTACGATGAATTTGTGTTAATCCCGGGGAAGCCCCATTCTCTTTCATTTATACTAAACATTGTATCGCAACTTTTCAGATGAATGTTATCTTACCTTAGTTAGAGTTCCAGTTAAAGAGACGAGAAACGCCAGGGTTTCTTCTCCCAGGATAGTTGTCACGATGGCTGGATAGATACCTGGTAGCCCGTCCTGGACGATATATCCAGCAAGTGGTATACCGGCTTCGGGATATAAGACGACATGACCGTTGTTACATTGGTGTGCGAAATCAGATATCTCGTCCCTTCTAACTGGGTACTTGGTATCATTAAAAGAAAGAAAACGGGAAATAAAAAATATACTTGTCGATATAATAAATATAAACACAAATTGTATTAATCTAAATAAATTCGGAATAAAGGGATAACTTAGTTTTGGTATAGGGGGCGCTTCACCAAATATTTTTTTTTAGTGAGGTAATGAAAAAACGAGTTTAAAATTTGACAGAGCACACAATTTTCATGACAGAACAAACTTTATTTGATCAAAATCAGTTCAGAGACAGCTGAAATATCAATAAATATATACAAGAGGAACAAATGTGGGTCCGACATTTGTGATCTTACACCACAAAACGACCGTTATGTCGCCATGGTAGTTTGTCTGTTATTAGCTGATATAGGCAAATTTTGTTTAAAATATGAAATTCAGGATTTTGGTATTTCCTGAATGAGGGTATCATAATCTACCTTTTGTGAAATTTTGAGCGTCAGAAATCATGTTTAAATCTGATTTTTAATCAAATAAATATGATCAGATTACAGTGCTTGAATGGACGCCGATCTTTGAAACGGCCCGTTTTCTCCCTAACTTTAAAACTGATTCAGCCATGTTTCCAATCTTGGCTGCTCATTTTGAGAGGGTTCGCTTAGTCTAAATATGACAAATTATATACCATTTTAAAGGTATTGACTTTACGTTCATGTAAAAATTAGCACAATCATTTTTCCCGACTTATTGGTTGTTTTGTGGTGTGAGGTCACATTTATTCAACAATTTAAGATATATGTTTTTTAAATAGTTATTAATGATCTCTCTATTGAATCATTATTTTAACAAATCATTACATTCACAATTTGTTATATAAATTATTTGAAACCAATAATTAAGAGAGCGCCCTCTTGTGTTTAACGCCTGCTTTATTAATGATAACAACATTTAACTTAGCCGTTTGTAAGTAGTTTACCTTTCGGACATGGTGGAGTTACAACTAATAGTTTATAATGATTTGGTGCAAGTTTTGTTTATTAACATTCAGTTTGACTAAAACTTTCCCTTTAATCCCTTTAATTGCCTTTATTTCGTCCTTTGGAATAGTAATTTGACAATTTTGTAATGATTTGTTTACTAACTTATGTTTTTTCAATTGACGAATCTATAAGATCGGTATTGAGAAAATTTTTTTTGATTCAGTGAGCAGTGCTCACATATTCTCAAGTAAACATAAATATGCAGTTATGAATAGCAATCATATCATTCTTTGTTATGGAAAGCTTAAAGGGGTAGTTCAGTTTTGGATAAATAATTTTTTTGTTTGATAATGCAAAATTGTGTATGAGTGTAAAATTTTAAAGAGCATACAGTTTTAATAGCAGAATAAACTTTATTTCATCAGAAACGCCTGAAATATATAGTCGATAGGAATACATATGGGGCCCAGATTTAATCGATGATTAAAAAAAAAAAAAATGCCTACACTTTTTCCATAATTTTCCAAAGAGGTTTTTAAACAATACGTCACATGCATAATTTTGTATGAAAAATGGTTGAAACCAATGCTTTTTTAGAGAGCGCCCTCTTGGGTTTTAATTTCTCTTTTTGATTGCTAACAGGCTATTTACTTAGATGTTTGTAATTTTCCATACATTTCGAGCATGGTGGAGTTATAACTATTAGTTTTAAATGTTATTGTGCATGTTTTGGTTACTATAAAGCTCAGCCTTACCAAAACTGTTAGTTAAGTTAAAGTCTTTCCCGTACCAATGTTGGCACATAAGGCGGCGCCTATCTCCGTTTCAATAGCCCTAGGCCACACGTCTACTAAATGTAGCGAAAGTTACAGAAGGGGGCCAGTCCTCGTGGTAACTCGTGTGATTAACTTTCCCTTCTCCATTCTATAAATGCCGAGTGTCTGGCTAGAAGGCAGAAGGTACCATTTTTAAAGTCTTTGGTATGACCCGGTCTGGGTTCTAACCCGTGACCTCCCGTGCATGAGGCGGACACTCTAACCGCTAAGCCACCAAAACTGTACTACCCCTTTAATGTTGACTAGTTATGTCTTTATTATCATAAATTGAAATATTATGATTATTTTTGCATATTTGTGTCTTTATCTGTTTGTTTGGGCATATGTGTGTGTGTGTGTGTGTGTGTGTGTGTGTGTGTGTTTGTGTGTGTGTGTGTGTGTGCATGAATGTGTACGTGTGTATGTGTTTTCTGTGAGTGCGTGGGTGTGTAGCAGTATTTACTTACATTCATCAGCAGTACACAATGCATTTGGAAACTTACACTCTTATGACAGTAACTGCCTTGTAAATATTCTACTCGATGTGCGAGTTCGTATTCAGCAAAGGCAGATGCACATCCAAAGGTCGCCTCAGTAATCTTGTCCTGGATACTTTTAATAGTGAAGACACAAAGTTGTGAAGATATATCGTCTGAAAAGACTGCATACAGAACGCCATCTGTGTCATTTATGTTCAGATCAACCATGTCAACTGCTAGTCTTAATCCTGCAGACCCAATGTGAGCTGCTTTGACGACGTTCATGGAACCGCATGTAATTGGCACCTGTGTATAGTGCATGAAAAGATAGTCGGGTGAGCGGGAACAAAGCCTTCCAATTTTCGCTGGGCCACCAACATTATCATCACGGAATGAGCCTAATAGGAAATAAATAAAATCTTCCCATTTTAAGGCATGAGTAAATCCTACAGAGAATCCATATCTTGTATCTAAACTGCTTTCATCGTCATTGAACACAGAACTCGCTGGTGATAAACGTCGTTTTGACAATACGGATACACCTGGCGAAAATACATAACCACTATCCAACGAATTCGCAACGTAAAAGTAGAGTTGATCATCATAAGCCTTATCAACGACACCCACTGCAGGAAAGCTGTCAGTAACTTGATATTGACGACTATTATTAAATCGCTGGTCAATGGAAATGTTTTCGAGGAATCTCAATTCGCAGGTTGAATCCGAACCCCTGCAGAGAACGAGTCTGTCCAGAGGCGATGGGGCGATGGTCAAGATCTTGTTCTCATTTAGACTTCCTCCAGGTTCTTCAGGGTCGGTGCTCTCCTCGCGCAGGAGGGTCAGGTCCTCATCCAGCTGGTAGATCCTGGAGACACCTCCCACGTAGATGAACTTGGTGCCACGGGCGATGCTGACGACGAGGTGGTTGAACTCGAACCCAGGACGCGCGGTGAAGTTATACGACGCCGGGCTGTTTCCTCCGGACTCCTCCGCACATCGAACGAAGCTAGGAGCAAAGAGTATCAACGTCACCATGGCAACCATACTTGCAGTGAGGGACGTGTCTCCCATCATGTCGGCGTCGATGATAGCTCATGTCTGTTGAAAGTAATCGCGACAAATTGAAATGATGATGAACTTGATATGGATGGTTCCCCTACCGGAAAGAACTAGAGAGTTACACAGTGTGAACGCACTGTGTAGACTATGTTAAAATTGAGAGTTTTAACAGTGTGAACATTCATCACACTGTGATTTGCTGCGAAACACAGTGTGAGTACACTATTTTACACACTGCAAACTCAGGCAATTTCACACTGTGGCGACTCACATCGCGTTTACAGTGTGACCATAATGAGTTCGCAGTGTGTTTTCAGTGTAATGATTGTTCACAATGGTAAAGTTTTAAAACGCTCCAATTTAACATAGTCTACACAGAATGTTCACACTGTGGTCCACACTGTGAAACACAGTGTGTTAAATCTTGTTCGCAATGTGACACGAGCTCTTTCTGGTAGGGGTATCCCAAATTTATTTTTTTAAAAGGAAGAGGGGTCACAATTGTCCTATCAGTTATTAGAAATCATTAATGAAGAAATAAACTTAAACATCGAATTATACATGTGAATTATTAATTCATGCTCTTTCATTCAATGCCATTCAACGTCATTCAATGCGACCCAAAGTGATGGTTGTTTATGCAACTGTCATATCATATTACTTAATCCGTTAATATACTTGTAAAGGTAAATTTTTTTGTCGAACATCTCGATTATCAGAAATAGATTATACAAAGCTTTATTAACCAAAGACTATGAGCTGCATTACCCGAAAATGCACTAACTCCAACAACATACCTTTATCATCTCTATCATCGCAAATGTGGTATCAAATGGAAGGGGAATGCATCATCTTTATCACGGTGCATTATAGTAAATAAGTTAAAATCTATGTTAAAATGATGCTGGAGAACACACACACAACACACATACGCGCACGCAAACATACACCCACACACAAACACAGACCACACATATTACAAACACACGCACACACACACACACACACACACACACACACACACACACACACACACACACACACACACACATACGCATGCAAAAACCAAAAAACAACCCAAACACACACCAAATTGGTTATACTTACATTAGTTACAAAATGTTGTGCATGAACTATATCCAGAAACAAAGTAGTAAGCTGTAAGTTGCCTCTATGCTGAATGCGCGTTCCCTCTTATTGAATTATAATATTTCAATAGTTACTTCCTCAAGTTTCAAGTTCGTAAAACAAACACATATGACATGTATGATACGAACATGTCGACATTGACAAGTCAACAGGCTTAACAATGGTTCTAACAAAAGGGCGCACAGTCGTGTTGAGTCGGGGCATTCATGCGATGCTTCATTTCATAACTAAAATGAAATACATAAAGTAGTACACTCTATACAAGCATTTCACAATAAGGACAGCTCGAACGGTTCCAATGAGTTCACGGGCTGTTAAATAGAGAGAAAATATAATGAGATCTTTATGATCAAATACGGGGGAAAAACAGAAAAGCTTGGAATGATAATGTTGTAATGGTTCGTGAACACTGGCCGGTATTAGTCAGTGAATTAAGTGGCGTAGCATGGGCGGACTGATTTTTTGTTGTTGGGGGGGGGGGGGGGCACACCTTGTGTTTTTCTCTATTTTCTCACAGAGTTTCCCCCCTCTTGGTTGTTATTGTTTGTGTAAAATTATTTGGAGGGGTGGAACACGTGCCCGCCGTAGCTACGCCACTGGATAATGAACTGCGTGACTTGTATACAATCGATATAATGTATCGATGGGATATACTTGTCATTCTGCACCCGTTGCCACGTATTCTTTCACCGGTCATTCCTGACATTTCATCTCGAAGCGCCCCGATGGCCTGATGGCCCGCGATCAAACATGTCAAAGAGGACACAACATTACTGGTGACCGGTTAAAGTGATCCATTAATTTTCTGTTTCTGTTAACATTCTGTTTCCCAAACGTAATGTTTGAGATTTCAATCATATAACAATTTCATTGTAAGATTCATGAGAATTATATGTGAGAATTACATCGAAAAAAGTATAACGTTTACTTAGTGAAAACAGAAACATATACATTTCTGAATCATCCCGATCGTTCGCGTTAAGTATCTGAATTCGAATACTCGTGACTACTGTCGGAAAATGTCTATAAAAGTAATAAATGCTTTTAAATTCTTAAAATTGCTTAAATGCCTAACATATATCCATTATATAGGGGACGTAACAAAAAACAACACTACATTATTTGGTTACCATTAGCCAAACAAGGTACAAGAGATGTGTATTAATTCCAAGTGATTTGGTTTGAATTGTACAAAATCAATGGATCATTTTAAACCTTTTTACTGGAATGAGATGAATAGAACTCCTTTGTATGGATGCATTGGCAATAATGAGTACCAAGCATTAGCATAACTAGACACATTCAGCATGTGCATGATGTGTGAATTGGTGTAACCAGTTACAAGTTAATTAGATAAGTTAAACAATGTTCCAACTGGACATAAAGTCTAACACTGACATGACAGTTATGGTCTATGTGCAGTAGCGTTGTTGGACTGATTGGGAGCACACGAATAATTGGGGGAGGGGCACATGCACAATGTGCCCCCCCCCCCCCCTTTAGCTACGCCATTGCCTATATGTGTCATGATGAATTGCACTTCCACGTCTGCCATCGACAACCGTTGGTTGCTTGCTCTCAGTTCTTTTGGGGACCGATTGATTATGCGATTCTTAGAAGTAGGACACATATTATTCTTGATAACGGAGGTGAGGTGGGTGAGTATAATCATTGGCGAAATCTAGTAGGGAACAGGTTTAATAACCCATTGCTTACAGGAACCCGACGGACCTGTATTAACTCTATTGGGTTGCAAAATCTAATATGGAACAGGTTAACCCATTGCCTACAGAAACATGACGGGTCCTGTATTAACTCATGATCATCAATGTTACCATCATCCTCCTTTTCATCATCGCCACCTGTCCATCATCATCATCATCATCATCATCATCATCATCTTTATCATTGTCGTCTTCATCATCACGATCATCAGTTTATATGTATACGAGTGTACACATCAGTAGGAAAGCCGCAATAACCGATATCAAAAATAAACCGAAAAATAAAATCAGTTAAATCTAATGTACTTTTATTTAATTATGTAGTATTCGATATTCCAAATATGTAGCTTATTCATAAACAATACAAAGATTATAAACACTCTAAGATCTGCTATACTGTCATTAAAAGTTAAGAAAAATCAACTTAAATGTTAACATTCTGATAACACACATATAAATGAAGGACAATAAGTATACATATCGAACAGAAATAAGAAATTGTAATTTGAATGAGTTTACCTTTTTAACCAAGCAGTAGCAGGTAGTAATCATGTCAAAATAAATGATAACTAATTATTATAAAAAATTATGTGGTACTTATCAACTTCGCAGTGTATTTGCTTATACATTAATTAGTAGACATGGTGCAGATGGAGAATACTACTAAACAGGATGAATTTATAGAAAGCGTTATTCTCAATAAAAATTCTCTTAAAAAGTAGCCCCAAGCATCGATGTAAATGTAGTGAAAATACGTAACCCAACAGTGACAGTTTGAGCAAATTTGGATTATCCGTTCTTGAGATCAAGCGGTCTCACGACTGACGTTCTGCTTTGGGTTATTGCTCCGCTATTAACATTATTAACACAAAAATATAAGCGAAGAGTTTAATTCCAAAAGACGCTAAATTCACTGTATTAACTTTGGAGAAAATCGCATTTGTTTCCCGGACTTTGTACACATGCCTATGGGAATATGAACATTTATTGGTCCGTGTGTTTTGTTTTTGATCGCGTATGTTGTCTCAAAATGGGGATTTATAGCTATCTGCGGAGCTGATTATTACATTATTAACCTAATTTTGCTCAGAAGTTGATTTAGCGCCCGTTGGAATTAAGCTCTTCATTATAACCTTCACGGCTTCACCCAACATTGATGATAATTTAACGTGGAATGATCAATTGCATCACGTAACTATGTCCATTTCTAGAAGTGTAGGAATCATAAATAAGTTAAAATTTCTTTTGCCACATACAGCCTTGTTCTTATTGTATAATTCATTAGTACTTCCATATTTAGCATATTGTAATATTGTTTGGGCCAATTGTGGTGCAACCAAACTTGATCCTATTCTTTTATTACAAAAAAGAGCTTTGCGTATTTGTACAGGATCAACGTTCCTTGCCCATACAGACCCCTTATTTTTAAAGTTAGAAACGTTAAAAATTACTGACGTGCATATTCTCCAAGTTGCAGTATTTATGTTTAAGTACATAAATAAACAATTTCTAATCTCATTAAATAATTATTTTTGTTATAATAATATAATTCATTCCTATCCAAATCGTACTTCTGGAAATGTCCATTTGATGAATCCCAAGTTATTAATTACACATAAATCGATTAGACATCACGGCCCCGATTTATGGAATAATTTACCGAATATAATCAAATCATGCCTGACCCTCTATTCATTTAAAGCAACACTAAAGCGTCACCTTGTATCACTATACAGAGTCGTAACTCACTAAATATTGTCTCTTATATTTAAATTTAAAAATATATATTTTACTTTTTAGTTAAATCCCAAACTTATCATAACCGGAATTCTATTTTTATGCACTCCCACTTGCACATGCACTTGCACTGCACCCATCTGATCAAAGTCATGCATATATGTATACTACACAAAATCATTAGTTTGTGTCATTGATTGTCCCCAAGAGGCCCCCATCGATTTCAAGCTTACAGCTCATGATGGCGGTCTCCTGCATTTATGTGCTTCATTTATTACTTCAAATTGATAATTATTTGTTGTACTATTCTTTATGTATAATTATCACTTGTAATTCTATTGTTAATACTCGAAACACGTTTTGTACAATTATGATTATGTATTGTTTTGAAAAAATGCAGAAATAAAACAAACAAACAACAAACAACAACAAATATATACAATCCTTACTTGAACCTTATGCTACAAGGACTACATGACGATGTTCAAGTTGAATAGAGCAAAGGTCAAACGGCTCCACAACGTACTTAGTACGTTCCGCTACAATTTCCCCACCAATAATTATTAAACAAATCAACCTTTATACCCTTTAACTATACTGTAACTATGGTAACAATCCTTACTGTATAACCTGGGCTTAGACTATAACATGGCAATATTCAAATTGAATAGCGCAACGATTAAACGGTTACAAAACGAATGTCCGATATAATTGCTCCACTATATATCATACTAAACAAAAATCCTTAAATCAATAATCTTTACTTTACCTTATGTTACACAAACTATACATGGCGATGTTCAAGTTGAACGACGGAAAGATTAAACGGTTCTACACCTTTACGGTCCGCTACAAATGATCCACTATTCATAATCATAACAAAATTAAACCTCCACCTCAAATAAACAATCCATACTTGTACCTTATGTTACAACGACTATACATGTCGATTTTCAAATTGAATGGCTTACAAACTAAACGGTTCTAAAACATTTGTTCGGCTATAATTCCTCCACTATTAATTATACAAAATCAAACCTTCACCAAAATCTATACTTAATTGTACATTATGTTACAAAGACTACATGGCGTTTTTCAAGTTGAACAATGGCGCAAAAGATTAAACGGTTCCATAGAGTTGGTTCCGCTACAATTGATCCACTATCAATTATACAAAATCAAACCTCCACCTCAAATATACAATTCTTACTTGTACCTTAAGCTACAGCAGAATATATGACGATTTTCAAATTGAACAATAGCGCAGAAGATTCCATAAATTGTTTCTGCTACAATTGATCCACTATTAGTTATAACAAAATCAAACACCCCCAAATCAAATATACAATCCTTAATTGTACATTTTGTTACACCAGTCTACAGTATACAATTGTATATGGCGATGTTCAAGTTGAATGGCGCAAAGATTGAACGTTTCCGCTATAATAATTGATCCACTGTTAAAGGGGTAGTTCAGTTTTGGTATAGAGGGGCGCTGCACAAAATAACTTTTTGTGAGATTTGAAAGAGCATACAATTTGAATGGCAGAATAAAATTTATTTGATCAAAATCGTTTCAGAAACGGCTGAAATATCCATAAATATATCCAATCGTATTAAATCTGGGGCCCAGATTTATTAGTTAAAGAAATGGCTTACACTTTTTTAACAATTTTCAAAAGAAGTTTTTAAATAGTTGTTGATGTATCTCTATTTAATCATTATTTCGACAAAACATCACATGCATAATTTTTATGAAAAATGGTTGAAACCAATGCTTTTTTAGAGAGCGCCCTCTTGTGTTTTAATGGCTCTGTTTGAAAGATAACAGGCTTTTTGTATAGTCGTTTGTAATTATGTATACCTTTTGAGCATGGTGGAGTTATAACTATTAGTTTGTAATGTTATTGTGCAGGTTTTGGTTACTAAAGTTCAGCCTTACCAAAACTGTACTACCCCTTTAACATTGTTTACAATACACCCTGAACATGGCTGATTATTCCTTCATGACATCGGCTGTTTGGAAATGAACGAAGTTGTGCGGCAAGTAATGATATAAATCAAACCCTTACCCTTTATATATTATGTACCGGTTCTTGTACCTTAGGCTAAGATGATAACATGGCGATGTTCAAGTTGAATGACGCAAAGATTAAACGGTTCTTTTTGTTTAATAGTCCGCTATAATTGCTCCACTATCAATTATAACAAAATCAAACCTTCACCCAAAATATACATAATAAATCAAAGACTACCCGGCGATTTTGGATTGTTGAACAAAGGCGCGAAATATAAAACGGTTCCATACATTTTTCGCTACAATTGCTCCACTAATTATACACAATTAAACCCTCACCCAAAATGTACAATCCGTCTTGTTGCATTATGTAACAAAGACTGCATGGCGATTTTCAAGAGTGGCACAAAAGATTAAGCGTCCATATTTTTTCCCGATAACATTGCTTCACTATCAATTAAGCAAAATCCTTCACTCAAAATCTACAATCATCTCTCGTACATCATTATGTGACAAAGACTACTGACTGATTTTCAAGTAAAATGCGCAAAAGATTAAATGGATCCATACATTTTTCCCGCGACAATTGCTTCACTAGTCTATTTATTATACAGAATCAAACCTTCACCCAAAATATGCAATAATCTCTTGTATATAATGGAACAAAGACTACATGAAGATTTTCATAGTTGAATGGCGCAAAGATGAAATGGTTTCACACATTTTCCCGCTACAATTTCTCCACTGTTACTCATTAAACAAATCAAACATTAAAGGGGTAGTTTAGTTTTGGTAAGGCTGAACTTTAGTAGCCAAAACCTGCACAGTAACATTAAAAACTAATAGTTATAACTCCACCATGCTCAAAAGGTATACAAAATTACAAACGACTAAGTAAAAAGCCTGTTATCATTCAAAAAGAGCCATTTAAACACAAGAGGGCACTTTTTAAAAGGCATTGGTTTCAACCATTTTTCATACAAAATTATGCATATGTGATGTTTTATTGATATAATGATTAAATAGAGAGATCATCAACAACTATTTAAGAAACGCTTTTGAAATTTTTTGAAAAAGTGCAAGCATTTTTTTTATTTTTTTCAAAAAATCATCTAATTATTTGGGCCCCAAATAATTATAAGATCGGATATATTTATTAATATTTCAGCCGTTTCTGGGTCGATTTTGACCAAATAAAGTTTATTCTGCCATTAAAATTGCATGTTCTCTCAAATTCGACACTCAGTTTTTCATTACCTCACAAAAAAATTGTGATGTGCAGCGCCCTCTCTACCAAAACTAAACTACCCCTTTAACACCTTATTCTAAAATCATAACTTTGAGATAAAGGGAACCACAACGCAAAGAACAAGGCAGGTTTATTGTTATAGTTATGAGTGCTGTTATAGTTTTGATAATATGTTTAAGTAAACATCTTGCAAAGGGGTGTGTAATTCATAAACAATGCCATTAATAACCCGCATTACGGAAGTTAGTTGTCACCAAACATGTTGTGAGTGCGTCAATTCTAATGTTCTATGTAAGCGTAATTGAGACAATAGAACACATACGTCCCTGAAACAATATATAACGTATATAACTTATTCTCCTTTTAGACTCATGAACTCTGACACGTATGATGAACGAGTTTTAACAATTCGATGTTTTTTTTTTCTGGAAACTTATTTTTCTGAACTTTTTTTTGGAAAACTGGACTACTAAATCTATTATCTTTCATTTATTCGGGAATGGGTTCTTGTTTATTTATATTATTGTCTATTACATATTTGATTAATTTTATAAGTATAATTTTCTAGGGATACAAATCCTAGGCAAACGCCGCCGGCGGAGGAAATGTCGTGTCACTGATAAAACGCAATTAATAGACGACGGTGTCTTCGTAAGTTTGATCGTCATCTGGTCGAGCTAGGTTGGTCGAGCTCTTGATACGAGCTCTCCAATGTGTGACCAGGGTCTTTCGATATTCTGCCTCAAGTTCCACAGCCTTGTTGGTGTTCTCATACACATTCTCTGCATCGCGGTGATAGGCTACAGTCACACTGTCTGTTGGTGTTTTGCTCGCTTGGGCGTCTGATCTCCTGGGCTTCCAGAGCTGTAGAAAGATTAAATGAAAAACATTTAAAGGAACGGTACAGTTTTTGTCTAGCTGGCGCTTGCAAAAATAATTTATTTTTGTGAGGCAAATGTAAACTAAAGTGTAATATTTGAGAAGCCAGAACAAACTTTGTTTGATCAAAATCGGTCCAGAAACAGCAGCAATATCAATAAATATATCAGATTAGAATACACGTCGGGCCTAAACATGACTGTATTTCCTAAAGTAGGAAAATAGTTATAAAGCCTACACATTGCCTTAAATTATACCATAATGCCTTTTAAATTGAGTTGATGAGCTTTCTATATTTCGTATAATAACAGTGATAGTGCTAATAAGTATTAATAATTGAACACCTTAGAAAGGGGATTGCAATTATGAATAATTCCAATTGTTATCTATACCTCTTTCGTAGGAACTGAAGAACAATGACGACAAGACTAATTGACGAGGAGAGAACTGCAAGGATGCTTGTAGCAGCAATGTATATAACTGGTTTAAGGAAAGTAAAAATACTCTAAACATGAATCATCTCATACAGCCGCAGCGTGAAGAAAAATCATCTTCTATAGTAAAACTTTTCATTGAAAACCGCAACATCTTATTTGTTTGTGTCCTTAAATTAAACACATTATATCTTGATAATTAATATTTTGTTGGTGTTGTTCTTGCTAGCTTTGGGATTTACGCACCAAAGAATGTTGTTATAATGATGTTGGTACTATTTGCCTGTTTTCATTAAACATTGTGAATTCCTTACGATTCACATTACAAATATCAGAAATAATCAACATCTAAACAGTCATGAGCGTATGACCCATTTTTTCCAAGGGGTGGGGGGGGGGGGGGGGGGGGAGACTCATGTCTTTTGCCTGACTTTCATCCCCTTAACTGTTTTTTGTTTTATTGTCAAACAAAACTAGCAAGATATACGTAATTACGACCTGATATAGCTAACAGTAATATGATTCTCTCCGCCACGCCCTTTTGCCCGAAAATGTTGATTTTTCTATCCGCAATTCAAAACACCTTCTGCCCAAAATTACAACATTTAAAGGGTACCACCACCCACAACAAAATATTCTTATAAATGAAAGATAACATCTTTAATAGTCCATTCCACCAACAAGTTCACAAAAATATGTTTCCAGAAAAAAATAAAAATAATAACGCATCAGCATTCTAAAGCATGCGTTCATGGGTCAGCATGTTACGAAGACTATTATTTTAGTCCAGAGCGAACTAAACGAATGGGTCCGGGATTCTATTGTCTCCAAACGTACGCGTAAATAGCATTGGCGCACTCGCAAATGTTTGGCCTCGTACGGAACCAGGAAGTAATAGTGGTTCCGTAAGTGGTGGTAATTGTTTGTTTTGTTTATGAATTTACACAACCCTTTGCAAAATGTTGGGTATCTATTTGACTAAATGGTACCAAAAACATATCATTATACAGTTGTTAACTGGGTGGTGAGGGACATGACGGAATGTCTCATCCCGAGGATTTTAAATGCTATTGAGGGAAGAGTAAATAAGTCCCGAGACGTAGTCGAGTGACATATTTTCTTCACGAAATAGCATTTTAAATCCCGAGGATCGGAACATTCATTATTTTCCCAACAACACACTGTGAAAAAAAAGGGTAAATATTTACCCAATATTTTACCCAACGTTGGAAGTATAGTCAACCTCAACAACTACTGGGCAATATTTTAACCAACGTTTGTTGGGGCACATTAATGTGCCCAACTGTTGGGTAAGTACGTATATTTACCCAATATTTTACCCAACGTTGGAAGCATAGTCAACCTCAACAACTACTGGGCAATATTTTAACCAACGTTGTTGGGACATTAATGTGCCCCAACTTTTGGGTAATTACGATATATTTACCCAACATTTTACCCAACGTTGGTAGCATAGTCAACCTCAACAACTACTGGGCAATATGTTAACCAACGTTGTTGGGACATTAATGTGCACAACTGTTGGGTAATTACGTATATTTACCCATATATTTTACCTCGACGTTGGAAGCATAGTCAACCTCAACAACTACTGGGCAATATTTTTAACCAACGTTGTTGGGGACATTAATGTGCCCAACTGTTGGTGTTATATTTTTGAACTAAGTTTTGGGGACATTAATGTGCCCAACCTTTTAATAAAGTAATTTACCCAGTATTTGGGCAAGACCTATAATAATTACCCAGAAAATGACATAATTTAACTAAGTTGTTGAGTTATTATGTTATCAATAAAATCAATAAAACTATTTGTTGGGCATTTTTCAGTTGCTTTAAACAACAAATGGTCATTATCTGACTGCCAGGATCGAAAAACCAATTGAAATTACCAATCAAAAATTCCAATTGAAATTTCCAAATTGGTATTCCAATTGAAACTAGTTTGCAATTCGAGACGTATGGGACATGTGGTCCATAATGATGTGGGATACATGGGGTCATGTATAATCACACACAACTGGTCTATTTAGGACTTTCTAAGTGCAATCTGGCTGTGCCAGCTTAGGAATGATTTTATATAGACACACGCAGGCATGTCGCGTATATATATAGTCACATGTGTAGGCATACATAAAAAGTGGTTATGAAAACAAATCAAGTCAAATTCAACAGAAAACCAATGGTATAACAAGGTAAACATGTGATGCAAAGTTTGTCATAATAATTGTTTACATAAAACACAAACGATTGACACATGAATAAACGAAAGAATTTTTACTTCAAAATTATATTTGTTCATATTTGTGTGATATTTTTGTTGAAATCACAGTGGCAAGCCACGGTATACAGATTACAATTCGGACATCTGTTATTTGGGCAACGGCAGAGTAAAAATTTGCTCAAGTATTGGTCAAATAATGCCCAACAAACTAAATACCAACGTATATATTACCCAACAAAAAAATTACCAACGTAAATTTACTCTTTTTTTTCCACAGTGGCACGCACATATACAGTTTACCACTCAGCAGGGCAATTACCTTGCCCCAACAATTAGACATCAGTATTTGGGCAACGGCAGAGTAAAAATTTGCTCAAGTATCGGTCAAATAATGCCCAACAAAAACAGGTTACCGACGTATATATTACCCAGACCAATAAAATTACCAAGGTAAATTTACTCCTTTTTTCACAATGGCACGATCGTATGTAATTTTACCACTCAGCAGGGCAATTAATTTGCCTAATAATAATTGGACATTTGTAATTTAGCAGCGGCAGAGTACAACTTTGCCTTAAGTATTGGTCAAATATTTACCCAACAAAACAGTTACCAACGTATATATTACCAACACAAAAATACCATGGTAAATTTACTCTTTTTTTCACAATGGCACGATCTAATGTAGTTTACCACTCAGCAGGGCAATTATTGCCTAACAATTGGACATCTGTATTTAAGCAGCGGCAGAGTACAACTTTGCTTAAGTATTGGTCAAATATTGCCCAACAAAACAGTAACCAACGTATTATACCCAACAAAAAAATACCCAACGTAAATTGTACTACTTTTTCTTCACAAGTGCCACAGTTAACAACTGTTATAATCATCTGATTGGTTTTAAACTAAAACAAATTGAAATCATAATCCGTTTCATAGAGGTGGCTTCTTTCACTCAATCACACACACACACACACACACACACACACGCACACACGACACACCACACACACATCACACCACACACAGCAAAACACACACACTACACACTCACACACAACACACACACACACTCACGACCAACACAATTGTCAGATCAAGCACAGACAGGTACATAGCCTGTGCACAATGCAGTGTATCGGAGTTCGTACGTAAATTCCTTCGCTCTCAGCACTAAATTTCTCACACTGTTCCGATCACTAGCATTCTATATCGGAAAAGATGTGTTGATTGTTTACCTTCGATTAAGTTGAATCATGTAATATATCTGATCAAGTTGTACTGGAAATACGCTGATTTTCGTTTGAATTTGGTGGCTGCAGAGAAGATGATTATCGTAGATTCGTACGGTACTGGTATATAGCGGTACGGTACGGTCACGTGTGTAGTGTATATTTGTTGTAATGTTGATAGATCGTAGGATGGGTGTCATAACTCTCTGGCCATGGTGTCATTACCAAATTGGACACCACAGTATGTGAGCGTGTTTAGCCAATCAGCGACGCGTATTTTACTAAGCTAGATGATATTATGTTTTGTTCTATTTCCTGTTGGTCCCCTTTACCCTTTTGCCCAATTAGCGGTGCCTGACTATTGACCACTATTCAAATTGTGGCTGTGTATAGTGGGTGTGTGTGTGTGGTGTGTGTGTGTTTGGTTGTATGTTGTGTGGTGAGGGGTGGGGGAGGCTTGAGGTTAACATCAATTTAACTTACTCTTGTTGTTGCGAAATCGGTCTGATGTTGTTGT
>JBAMJV010013630.1:0-41531 GCA_037951105.1 Echinarachnius parma | reverse complement strand
TTTTAGGATGGTCACGGGATTTTTTTAAATGTGCATGTGTATTGCTTAGCCAAGCACGCTAAAGAACTCTGCGAGGCTCCTCTATTGACTGAGCTCCGCGCCGCGCCGCCCCGGCCCCGGCCGCGCTGGTGGCCGGGCCTCCGCCGCGCTGCCTTACGTTGCTCCTACACTCCGACGGCGGCGCGGCCTGGCCCTGGGCCTGGAAGTCATTGGAAATGGAAGAGCAGAAGTTAATCTTGATGTGAAACGGAATGAATTATAATTGAAAACATGAGAACATATTCAAAGCAAATCTATTATTTATTATTAAAACTAAAAAGGACCAATCCTGATGTTGTTGTTGCAATGTTGGTTGCTTGTCACTTAACTCAAGTGAACGCTACCGCGGAGCGGTAGCGTTCAGGTCGGGCTCATAGTGCCCCCGAATTTATGCGCTAATGTGCACAATAAGTGTGCTTAAAATTATAGATATGATACGGTACTTACCACCGTGTAGATCGACAAATCTATCGCTTTCATGGCCTTTTTGACATTATTATTGTTATTTTCACTGTCGGCATTCTAGCGATAGACGCGACCGATACGCGGTGCCTTAAGAGGCAAGAACACCGTAGCTCTACAGTAAAAGTTACTTACGGAAAATCTTTTTTTTTTGCACATAAAACACAACATATTTAGTATTTTGAGCGACATTTGTAGCCCTATCAATACATTTAGGGCTGTTATAATACTTTAACTCACCGATCTCGTGTGTCACTATACATGTCATTCTATAATTACGGCGAATTGTGAGATTTTCCACAATTTTCCATCACTCTTCGTCGGTCTTTCGCCGTTCAAACTGCCGTTATCGTACACAGATGCAATAATTACGGTATCGCTAGCGTGCACACAAAAAAAAAAAAAAAAAAAACGACGCAAAATTTAAATGAGTTATTTGACTTGACAAACTGTTACCGCTACCGAATAATTATTGGAATCACTGGCCCACAATTATTTGCTAAAAATGTAGCGGTAACAGTTTGTCAAGTCAAATAACTCATTTTAATTTTGCGTCGTTTTTTTTTTTTTTTTTTTTTGTGTGCACGCTAGCGATACCGTAATTATTGCATCTGTGTACGATAACGGCAGTTTGAACGGCGAAAGACCGACGAAGAGTGATGGAAAATTGTGGAAAATCTCACAATTCGCCGTAATTATAGAATGACATGTATAGTGACACACGAGATCGGTGAGTTAAAGTATTATAACAGCCCTAAATGTATTGATAGGGCTACAAATGTCGCTCAAAATACTAAATATGTTGTGTTTTATGTGCAAAAAAAAAAGATTTTCCGTAAGTAACTTTTACTGTAGAGCTACGGTGTTCTTGCCTCTTAAGGCACCGCGTATCGGTCGCGTCTATCGCTAGAATGCCGACAGTGAAAATAACAATAATAATGTCAAAAAGGCCATGAAAGCGATAGATTTGTCGATCTAACCACCGTGTAGATGATACATATGTTATGCAACTATGGGGTGGATCAGAATGATGATTTTTCGCTCCATTCCGCATCAAAATGAGTGATTTATGCACATCATCGACTTCTATCTGTGTTGTATCGCGACTTCTGAACGATCGATTACCGTACGACCACTAAACGCGCGAGTCAGTTCTGCCATCTTTTCGGCGGGCGCGGTACATGAATGGAGACCGTACCCGCGCGTTCGCCTGATCATCGCTCGTTCCCAAGTCGCGATACAACACAGATAGAAGTCGAGGAGGTGCATAAATCACTCATTTTGATGCGGAATGGAGCGAAAAATCATCATTCTGATCCACCCCATAGTTGCATAACATATGTATCATCTACACGGTGGTAAGTACCGTATCATATCTATAATTTTAAGCACACTTATTGTGCACATTAGCGCATAAATTCGGGGGCACTATGAGCCCGACCTTGAACGCTACCGCTCCGCGGTAGCGTTCACTTGAGTTACTTGTCACTGTGTTGTCAGACAGTGTATTCTCTGACTCTGTTTCTACTTTCAGATTAATTCAAAGTTGGAATGGAGAAGCCCTGCGGATGCAGAGTGCAGGCTGCACCGGCGCTGTAACGATATGCCGCTCAAAATCTTTCCGTAGATGTGCAACGAGTATGCTCATCTCCAGCGTGGCAGCGTATTAGCGTATATTGCGTGTAAATGGTCCAACTGATTGGACCATTTACTTTAGTAGATGTGGGCTGCACAGGCTGCAGGCAGGCTGTAACAGTCGAGAGCGAGAGAAGCAGGGCAGAGACAAATGAAGCTGAAATAGGGGAATATAGCAAAAGTTATTTCACTTTGATTTTCTTTATTTTAGATCAGAGGAAGGTAAGTTGCAGCAGAGTCCGAGAACTAGTGTAACAAATTGAGCTAGTGGAGTAGTGCAGAGACAAACAGAGCAGGAGCAGGGAATTTTGTAATACAATTATTTAAATCTGCAATTTATATAAAAGTGTTAGATTAGAGAAAAACTAAGCAGGAGAGTGAAAGGAAAACCAGAAAGAGCAGGGTATGGTGGCAGTGCAGTAGTAATAACATATTTAAGCTGATCTGATGCTCTCGATCTGCATATATATCTAAGAGAGAGATATTAAGGTCAACTCATTTTGTTTTAGATCAGAGGAGGAAACTCTGTAGCTTGGAGCCAGAGAAGCGGTGCAAGAGCCGAGACAATTATAGCAGTAGTAGGGAAATGTAGAAATGCAGTCGGCCATAAAATAGAGCTGATCTGGTGCTCTTGATCTGCAAATAGAGACATAAATACATGTACATGGTGTAGTACAAAATAATAAACTTGATACAATTTTCTTTGTTTTAGAACGGAGGAGGAGAAGTCGGAGCAGAGATCGAAAAGAGCGGAGCAGGAGCAGAGACAAAAGCAGGAGCAGAGAAAGACGAAGGCGCAGCAGAAGTCGATCTGGAAGTGGAAGCAGAGAGAAGGGAAGGGATAGGAGAACGAGGGACGCAAGGAGAAGGTAACTAATATACTAAAAGTGATAGATAGAAATCTAGATAAACATGTCTAGTCAAAAAATTATTTGAAGGGTTTATTATTAATAGTGCAAAATTGCTAATGATATTTTGATAGATTTGCGAAATTTGCGTTGAATCCTGCTGAAAAGCAATGACAATATTTGTGAGGATAATGTGTGAGGATTTTAATCATATCTTCAAGATTTCCATCTTGATTTACAATCAATCAGTATGGTAAGTTATCATTTAAACGATGATATTTTGAATGAAAATTTTAAATGAAATATGAGTTTGGAGGACTTGTTGAGAACAGATTTATTAAAATTTTAATTCATATATAAATTCTTAAGTTCCATGCTTTACTACCATTTCTTTTTGTTTTAGCCGATCTCCAAGAGAACCAAGGAAGAGGCGTAAGAAGCCCAACAAGTACTGGGACGTTGCACCTGCAGGATTCGAACATGTGTCAGTTGCACAGTACAAGGCGATGCAAGGTCAGTTACCCCATTGCCTACGGGAACTTGGTGGGCCCTGTATCAACTCTGTGGGAAATGCAAAATTTAGAAGTAAACTGATTAAAAAGACAATTATACTTGGTATTCTTATTAGTGTTGGGCAATAGCATTCCTAGTAGAGTACCAAAGTAGTTATGAATTTTTTTTTTTTCGTGCATAGTAATGGTTCTAAACAAGTTGTCCTTTGATTTCAGCTTTTGGTATTTGAGTTAGGGCTGGATGATTGCCTTCTTCGCAAGGACTAGACCATAATTTCTGGCTTTTTTGACATTGTTTAGAATTATAACCTGTGTCGACGAATACTTGTGACGTCACACTTTGATATGCTTTAGAGTGTTTCTGCCTGTGATTTTATTTCAAACTGATTAAAAAGGGTCAAGTTTGATAAAAGGGTAAAGGTTATTTGTTCAAAATGTCCTTCATTCAATTTTTGTCAATTGTGGGCAATATTTTGCGCACATACTTTGTAGATGGTCCCCTATCTGATGATTCCTTTCCTATTTATCAATCTATTAATTATATAAATCTCTACTTGTTTTTTAAACAGCTGGGTACCGGTAGATCCTCCCAGCAGCAGTGACCTCGCAACCCATCATCCCGGAGGCCCCCATGCCTACGGCTCCCCTTCAGGCAGCGGCCGCCTCTGTAGCTGCTGCCACCCCTGATATTTGTTATTGCTAAATCCATTTAAATCTAAACTTGTTTGATTGTTGTACAGCTGGTCAGATTCCCCCAGCATCGGTGACCTCGCAACCCATCATCCCGGAGGCCCCCATGCCACAGGCTCCCCTCCAGGCAGCCGCTGCCTCTGTAGCTGCTGCTGTAGCCGCTGCCACCCCCGCTGTGCCCGTGGTTGGTAGCCAGATGACCAGGCAGGCCAGGCGCCTCTACGTGGGAAACATTCCCTTCGGAGTCACAGAGGTAAGAACATTACCAAAATATTTGTTAGTTGTTCAGCCTTTTGAGGAACAGGATAGTGCAAATTTCTCTAAAGACTAGCCAATTGATCAGTAGAGGTTCATGATTTTCATTCTCTTACTCTACAGTTTGATTAGAATTTCACCATACAAGTCTCTTCTTCTGTGACCCTGTGAACGTTCATTAATCGTGCAATACTGTTCTGAGGATGATATTACGTGACTGACTCAATTGCATGCAACTCTGTACTCTGTGCAGTTCTCCAGGCTGGAGGAATTCAAGAAGAAGAAGTTTTTGAGAATTGGGCAGTAGCTCAAAAATGCTCTGTTGATTTCTGATGGAAAATGTGTATTATGTAATTATTCCTAAAGCTTTTGCTTTGTATATATTATTATCTGAAAAAAAATGCAGACTAAATGGCTAGAGAATAATTCCTAAGTGGTGTTTTTTCTGAAACTCTTACAGGACGTGATGGTCGAGTTCTTCAATGGCAAGATGCACAGCAATGGTCTTGCTCAGGCTCCAGGCCCACCAGTCCTTGCCGTCCAGGTCAACCACGACAAGAACTTTGCTTTCCTCGAGGTAATAATGATGATGGTGATGTTGAACTGATGGCGGTGGTGATGATGATAGTGGTGGTGATGATAGTGGTGGTGATGGTGATGAAGATGATGATGATGATGATGGTGATGGTGGTGATGATGATGATGATGATGATGATGATGATGATGATGATGGTGATGGTGATGATGATGATGATGATGGTGATGGTGATGATGATGATGATGATGATGATGATGATGATGATGATGATGATGGTGGTGTTGATGGTGATGATGATGGTGGTGGTGGTGGTGATGATGATGATGATGATGATGATGATGATGATGATGATGATGATGATGATGATGATGATGATGATGATGGTTGTGGTGATGATGATGGTGGAGGTGGTGAGATGATGATGGTGATGGTAATGGTGGTGATGATGATAACTTGTTATAGGAGGGTTTAATCAAATCAGAGCTGTCTAAAATGAGTTTCCACTGTAGCATTTTAAAGCCTTTGTCATTCATACAAAATCAATCTTTTATTCTAGTTCCGATCCGTCGATGAGACCACCCAGGCCATGGCCTTTGATGGGATCCTGTTCCAGAACCAGGCCCTAAAGATCAGAAGACCAAAGGACTACCAGCCAGTTCCAGGCATGGCAGAGAACCCCTCTGTACATGTTCCAGGTAAGGGACTAACATTTACCTAATCAACCTAATCATCTAAACATCTAGAATTATCTGCTTAGTTATATTTAAACAGTAGAATAAGTTTGCAAAATAATTGACTGATTTTCTGAGTTTTAATTGAGCTCTTGTTTATCTGTGTTTTTTTATTAAATCTAGTTCGGATTTGTAATTCAGACGTGCAGTGCCATCCTGGAAAGCCTTGCGCACAGTGCATAATTTACACTGAATCGATGTTATGCAGTGCGTGCAAACTAGCCTAGATCAAAATGGCATCCCACGGTGTAGCATCCCCTAACCCTATCCCGATCATTCAAAATTGACTTGGGTTGAACTTAGCCTGTGAGATTTTACGACTGCAGGCCCTGATCTTTTACAACCTTAATTGATTACCATAGTTGTTTTCATATCGTAGAAATTATATGGAATGTCATTCTGTCAAAATATAACTGAATATTTTCAATGTTCATATTTTTCTTCAGGCGTGGTGTCCACCGTTGTGCAAGATTCCCCCAACAAGATCTTCATCGGAGGTCTGCCCAACTATCTCAATGACGATCAGGTAAGAAACTTATTACTCTTTCCTCCTTTACCAATTCTCCGACAAAGGGCCATTAGCAGGTCCTGTTAAAATATCAGCAAACTTGGTCTTGTCTCATTGTTAATTGGATGGTTGGGACTTTTCCAAATGTTTATTGGGTTATTTGAATCAGCATTTTTTCTTCAGATACCAACTTGCTTTTTCACCTACAAACTTGGAATCTGGAGTCTGGGCCGGACTGGATATATCCAACTCTACTCGCTGGTTTCCTGTCCTCAAACTGGCTCAACTTATCCTTAGTAACTGCTTGATTATACAGACTTATAGGTGCATTTCAAGGGCTAATACAGTCTATGTTTATCCATAACTAAGAAAATGGGAAGCCACAAGGCATTTTATTCTGTATTGCTTGTGTTCCTTTTTTTAATAGATGCAGCATGAGTCTAGATGTAGCTTTGGAAAATCTGAAATTCTGATGATGTACATGTCAGCTCAATGCCAGAGATAGGATTATATTTTATTCCCTTTAATTTCTTCCTTTTTTCCTCCCATGGACTTCTTTCTCACAAGTTATTTCATAACTTATCCCGTTCATGGGACAGTGATATAAACACCGAAATGAGTCTGGAAGCACACAATGACTGGAATCTACCCAATTTTAAAGAATGGAGGATCAAATATTGGAGTTCTGGTCCATCTTGAAGTCCAGCTGGAGTCATCTTTCTTCATTCCTTTTTTATTTAGGAAAATTTGCCTTTTATTTGCCGAATACTGCATCTCATGCAAGCCACTATAGAGATATTCCCCAATCATTTTATCTATTTTTTTTTTCAGCAGGTAAAATATTGCATAATTTCTTTCTCACCGAGTGCTAATAAAATCTATTCAATAGTTTGAACCAGATTTAAAAAAAATACAAGATTTCTTTAAATGTAGCCAAATTTATTGTTATTTCAAGCTGTTTTGCCTATCTTTTTACAAGTATATATGTAAGAAAATAAAGAGTTATGTTCATAATAGAAAATATTTATTGTAGATGTGTGTTCAAATTCTTGAAGGTAAATTATACATGTTATTGTGGACCTGATCTATATGCCTTGTGAAAATTTCACTAATGTTTTGCTTTCACAAATGTTTTGTTGTATATTCATGTTGAATGTAAATTGTATTTGGTAGATAAAAAATGATCTCTATATTAATTTGTATGGATCTCGTAGATTACAGGTAAGTACCAATTGAGGTCACAAAATAGAAAACCTCTTCTGATTTGGGGTGAGTGTGTGTGGGTGTTTGTGTAAGAATTTGCTAGGTTAACTAAGATAGGAAGACTGGTGAAGTCATGTAAAGTCGAGCTTCTATGATTTGGATTTCTTGTAAGAAATGTTGAGCGGTGATAAATATGTAATATTTTCAGGCTAGGACAAAGTAAATAGCAACTTATATGCGAGCAAGCAAAGGATGGATTCATCTTCTGTATCACAGATACTTCCACATGCATACTTGTAGTTACCTACCGTATTTGCTGGTGTATTAACCGCACCTTTTTTCAAAAAAAAAAAAAAAAAAGGGGGGGTGCGGTTAATACACGACCGTATAAACCGCACTTTTTTTTTTTTTTTTTTTTAGGGGTGCGGTTAATACACCGGAGCTGTTAATACACCGACAAATACGGTAACCATAGGAAATTTTGAAGGATAGGATATTTTTCTTCTTTCTCCAATTTCATTTTTTGAAACTCCTTTGAACAGCTAAAAAAGGTAAAGAGCAGGAAGACTGCTTTATATCGAGGGTCAACCTGCAAGATATCAGGAAACTGCAGTAAAGGACATTTGTTTTCTTTTCCTCTTTTTTTTCCCTTCCCGTTGTTTATTTTCTTTACACCTTCGCAGCAAAAGCCGCACAGCGGAAACTTATTTTGAACGTAGGATCTAAGTGCCAAACTTCTTTTTCCCCCCACATGCTCTGCGATTCTTCTTTCTCGTAAATATCTACTTCCAGCGTGCGTTCTAGAACTGGCAGCCAGTCTAGGCCAAATTCCATCAAGGAATTGTAATTTATTTTATTTTACATTCTCTCCCACATTTTCTTCCACAAGCCAGCATTTTTTTTCCTTTCATTTCTTTCCTCAAAAAACAGGACAAAAGATAAAATTCTTCTCCAAATTCCCTAAATAATTATAAGTTAGCATCCTTTATCCCCTTTCTCATATTTTGATACATGTTCTGCTGTCAATGAAAACAAATGTTTAGGAATTGTCATTTATTTTATTTCATATTCTTTCCCACATTTTCTTCCACAAGCCAGCATTTTTTCCATTTCTTTCCCCCAAAACAGGACAAAAGAAAAATGTCTCTTTATTCACGATTAATCACGATAAATTAGCATCCTCTCTCCATTTTCTCCAAAATGTTGATATGTGATTTCTTTCAATTAAAATTAAATTAAAGATGTATGAAATATTAGTTTTTCAGCATTGTCATCTCTTTAAACGCTTCAGGATACAATGCTAATTTTCCCGTTAAAACATGTTTTAATGAATTATATTATAACTAGTATACCTCCACCAACGAAGTGGCCTGTGCATTATTTTAAATGATATTCTGCATTTCATGAAAGTTAAAGTATTCTGCCTATATAAATTTGCATGTTCTACACCAGACATCATTTTATATTTGCTAAAACATGTTCTATACCCTGGCTTGAAGTTATAGGAATTAAACGAGATGGAAATATTTAAAAAATAACTAATAAACTAAGGATCCTAAACATGATCAACTAATATTTTATTGCTATTGCATGTATATGTGAGATTAAAATCATCCTGACATTATTACAGATCAAGGTTATTCCTAGCTTATGTCTCTTGCAAACATACTTAACAGTTCTTTGTTTCATTTCTTCCCCCGTTTCTTCCATTTTTTCTCCATTTTCTCTCCTTTGTAAATGAAATGGGGAAAAAAAGATATGTGGAGGATAGCAAGAATGGGATATATTATGTGTTCATAACATGTATGGATTGAATTAGAGGTATATTTAAAGAAAACTTCAGTGAATGGAATACATAAATTGCTTTTAGAAGACAAAGTTCTCTTAGACAAACTGTCAAACTGTGTTTAAAGTAACGTTAACAACTTTTTTCAGTTGAAGTTAAAATATTGGATTCTTTGAGAAAAAAAACAACATGCATTTGACAAAATATCTTTGTGGCAGTATTCAAAACAGCAGCGAAATAAAAATATATATTAGTCTGATCGTTTTTATGTTGAACAAATTTATTGAATAATGGTAAATATATTACTGATTGCGGATATAGTATCGAAAATAATATCGCTAGTGATATTCGTTTGTCTCGCAATGTATGGTCAACATGGAATCTAAAAGATCACGACGTTTCGTATGCCGCTGCAATACTTTGTCAAGTGATATAAAATAATGTAAACAATCGTATTTTATGCTCTCAAATTTTCAAATTTATTGAAAACAAAAAAAGTGATCGCAATGTGCAATTTGATTTGAAAGAAATTATCGTTAGCAAATTGGTCATTCATGCACGTCTTCAAGTTGGTGGTACATGATGTGGGCAACGTATCAACGAAGCCTGGTGGCACTTTGTGTTATAGTAATTGGCGCATCCATCGTACGCACAGGTAATTATTCAGGTTCGGGGGGGATATGACAGTTAGCCAACGGTTGCAAGATAGGTTTTTATTTGTGCATGTGTGTTTGTGGGAATGCTGTAGGATCAATACCTTAACTCCCATTTCCAGATATTAGTTGTGTGTGTGTGTGTGTGTTTGTGTAGCTTTTATATAGAATATAATGCACTTAATGAAATCACCAATCACAGTTGAGTTTTCAACAAGAGTCTGACAGTCAGATAAATATGACAAGAAAATAGGAATGGTAGATTATTGAAGTGCGTGTTTGCGAGTGTGTTTCATCTTGAGTATGTTATTGGTAACTCATTTCTTATGGGTAAGTTTAATGACGAGTACCAACAAAGGATGAACAGTGTAAGCACATTTTCATGCTAACAATGTCCATGTCCTTAAATGCAGAAATTAACAAATAAAAAGATGACGCATGTTTTTGTGAAATGCTTTTTTCAGGCAAGCAAGCAAAAAAGAAAAACCAGATACATTCTCTTGAAAGTATTCCCTTTTTATGTGGAGAATAATTCCCTGGTTAGGAAATACAAAAAGAAAAAAACAAATACAATTTTTGTTAAACGTCACATTTCCCATTCACTTTGCTATGATTTGCATCCCCTGTAACCTCGTGACGTTTGACCCTTGACCCCAGGTCAAGGAGTTGCTGAATGCGTTTAACCATGTTAAGGATAGTGCCACCTCTCTCTCAAAAGGCTAATGCTTTCTGCGAGAACGTTGATACTCGAGTCACTGATCTTGTAAGTTCTTTATTTATTGCCTTTCTATAAGTTTGGTATTAAGACCATGACCTTTGACCCTCTGACCCCCAGGTGAAGGAGTTGCTGTCATCCTTTGGCCCCCTGAAGGCGTTCAACCTCGTCAAGGACAGCGCCACCTCTCTCTCAAAGGGCTACGCTTTCTGCGAGTACGTCGGCAACCAAGTCACGGATCTGGTAAGTACTGATATTGATTTCCTCTATAATGGGTATTCAAATTGTTAAAGAATATCTAAGGTGGCTGTTGGAGTGATGTCAATACACAAACAAAACATGTCCATGAACAAACATAGAAAAACACTACAAATTATATTTGAACTGAAGTTTTAACCCAGAAGAAATCTTTGGCTTGGCCGCCGAGCAACATATTTCATTGTTCGACCTTGGCAAAGTTGGCTGTACATATTTTTCAGATTAAATTTTCTCGGCAGAAATGTAACTTTTATTTTTCTGAGGCAACTCGTCAAGCAATGAAACGGGAAAAAAAATCACTGAGAACTGTGTTATACCTTGAACTCAATGCAAATGTAAATGTGCACTTTTATGATTTATTCAGTTTATTTGGCAAATAAAAAAATGTCAGTATTTAACAATCAATGTTTATTTTATAAATCATAGCTTGGACCTAGGAAAAGCAGCATATGTTTGCGTTTGAGGCCCCAATATAATTTACAATTGCGCCCTGTGTATTTTTTTCTTCTTTCCATCCTTTAGGCTATTGCAGGACTGAATGGCATGCAGCTTGGAGAGAAGAAGCTGATTGTTCAGAGAGCCAGCGTGGGTGCCAAGAACGCCATGAACCAGGTGAGATAATAATACTACTACTAGTAGTTTTCCATCAAAAACCAATTTTTAGGTCTTGTTCGCCTTTTCGCATTTCAGGCTCATTTCAGTAATTTTCCACACAAATTGGGTATCATGAATCATTTTTCAGGCTCACAGCATGTTACTTGCTGGCATCCCTGAGTGACCCCTTGCGTTTGTAGTAACAAAGATTATGTTTTGTAACAAACGAGAAAAAGACATGTTTATACAGTAGATAACGTTGTAACAAATAGTTCTAAAAAAAGAAGTTTGGGCAAGTTTCTAAGGATATAGCTTCACTGAAAAACATGTTGCTTGCCCAAATTTGGCACATTAGAAAGGATATTTTTTCATTCAGAAAAGTCAAAATGTAAATTCTGTTTCCTTCGTTTGGGCAGCAGTGAACCATTGATAGCATTCAAGAACATTAATGTGATCTCCATATTGTACTCTATTGAACAATATAAATATACACTACTCAAAAAAAGTTAAGGATCACTTTTTATTTTGTGTATAATTTTAAAATGACATATTTTACTCCTGAATGACCTCAAACCGACTGTAATCAATATCACATGTGGTTCAGTTGTTGCATAATGTCTCTTGCATCATTTTTATGCCTCCGCCAACGAAGTGGCCGGAGGCATTATGTTTTCGGGTTGTCCGTCCGTCCGTCCGTCCGTCCGTCCGTCCGTACGTCCGTCCGTCCGTACGTCCGTCCGTCCGTACGTCCCGTTTTCGTTCTCGCGATATCTCAAGAACCAGTTGATGGATTAATTTCAAACTTGGTATGAGTGTACATATTGGGGTGACAATGATCTGATTAGATTTTGGGGTCATGAGGTCAAAGGTCAAGGTCACAGGACTCAATATATATGCAAAAATGCCTCGTTCTCGCGATATCTCAAGAAATGGTTGACAGATCAAATTCAAACTTGGTATTAGTGTAGATATTGGGGTGGCAATGATCTGATTAGATTTTGGGGATCATGAGGTCAAAGGTCAAGGTCACAGGACCTCAATGTATGCGCAAAAATGCCTCGTTCTTGCGATATCTCAAGAATCGGTTGACGGATCAATTTCAAACTTGGTATGAGTGTACATATCGGGGTGCCACTGATCTGCTTAGATTTAGGGGTCATGAGGTCAAAGGTCAAGGTCACAGGACTCGATATGTATGAGAAAATGGCTTGTAATGGCAAAATTTCAAGAACTGAATGTCAGATTTCAATCAAACTCGGTTCCTGAATGTATCATAAAGAGTCAACGTTGCCATAAAATATTGGGGTCATGAGGTTGAGGTCAAGGTCACGGGACTCATTATACATGCAAAAAAGCTTGTAATGCCAAAATCTCAAGAACTAAATGTCAGATTTCAATCAAACTTCGTACCTGAATGTTTTTTAGGGAGCCATCAAAGATTGGGGTCATATGGTCAAGGTCACAGGACTCAAAATATATGAAAAATATTTTTAAAAATTAAATCGGTGCATGTTAATTTGGGCTTGATATTAAAATCGCGTGATAGCGGAGGCATAATTTTCGATTGCGCGCAATCGAAGATCCATCTAGTTGTATTCCAATGAGGACACCATCTAGTCAAATAAAAAATGCAAATAAAAAATGAAAGAACTAGGTAAGACCTCACTCATAGCTTGGAAAAAAATATAAGTTAAGAAAAAAGTGATCCTTAACTTTTTTTGAGTAGTACATATAAATGAAGAAAATCCTGCTGTTTTGATGTAGTCCCGAAACTCATACAGTCCCTTAACTAGTTAAACAAATTATTTGATGCTAATAACATATTTGGCTTCCCCTGTTGCTTTCTTAGGGCCAGCAAGTCCAGATCAACATCCCAGGCCTGAGTCTCCCAGGCACCACCGGACCAAACACTGAAATCCTGTGCCTCATGAACATGGTCACACCGGACGAACTCAAGGATGAGGATGAATATGAAGGTAAAACAGCAGTTTGTATCCCCTTTCACCCTCCTCCGCTGCTCTAAATTCCTTAAACTCTCAAAGATCACCCCTACATGGTCATAGTTTTAATTCTAAAATGTATTGGCTGCGAAATTTCTGGGATGAAGGTGTGCTGCCTCATACAAAAGAAGAAGTTTAACCCTACCAGTCTAAACAGTCTGCACCAAGCACATGTAGACTTTTAACAATCTCTAGAAAAGTTGCATTAAAATTAGATTTTGTTCTACTTTTTAAGTCTGCTTGCTGTAAACAAGCACTGTGAGAACTTGTATGTATAGATTGCTGATAATTAAAGAGGGCTATTGATTTATTTATGTATATTTTTCGGGGGAGGGGGGGGGGGGGGGGGGGGTTAGGGTTACTTGTTTTTTTTTAGGATAAGTTGTCTAGAGCCCCTGTTAACATGTTCACTTATCATTGGCAAGGATAGCATTTCCTTGCACTATTGAGAATAATGTAAAGTAACATAAATGAAAGCAAATGTGAATAAGTATTGATCTATTGTTTTTTAAATTTTTATTTGCAGACATCTTGGAGGAGTGTACGTGAGGAGTGTCAGAAGTATGGGCAGGTGCGCAGCCTGGAGATCCCCAGACCAATCCCAGGCATCGACGTACCAGGCTGTGGCAAGGTACAACTTCACCTTAACCTGTTCCCTGCTAGCTTTTGTTATCCCCATGAAGTTAATACAGGACTCACCAGGTTGTCCTGTAGGCAGCGGGTTAAAGTGATCCATTAAACTTCATAAGGCTTTTCAAAATATGAGACTTCAGTCATTATAGTCCATGGGCCCAGACCAGAAATTTCACTTGTCGGTACCATCTAAGGAAACCAATCCTAGTTATGATTTTTGAATTGGTGTATATATATAGATCATATTTGGATGTGATAACCATTGCAGACTGGCAGCTTATTGGTAGTAATCATCCCTGGAATGTACCCCCCCCCCCCCCCCTCCCCATAATGAAAGCGAAAAAGGGCAAACTAGGAAAAACTCACTAATGATGCAATTGCTGTTTCCACATGGGGCTAGAATGAACTGCAAACCACAAATACATATCTGAAAATGCTTTATTTATACCATCCACATTATCCTTTCTGTCATTCCTGAAGGCAGAATTTGTTTTATGGCAGGCAGAAAGGGGCGAACGATAGGGGTCTATTCCACGTCACGTTACATTTGCTCGAAAATCACAACATGTTTCACACTCTTTTTCTTTTTAAAAAGAAGCTGTCACCTCAATTTTATTTTCATGATACACCACTAGGGCAAACACATATGCATGCAAAGGGTAGTAAATGACTCACACTTTGTTATTTTTTTAGAGGAGGTTTTAATGAGCGTCACTCACGTTACGCGTTTTGCCCACTGTAAATTTTCAATGAACTTTGCATGAAACGCAAGCTAAAACATAACACTTCAGAGCAAATCATGTTGACGCATTTTACTATTACTACCCAAGATCATATGACTGTTTAAAGTAATTAGCTTCTATCATGCATTTTTTAAAGAATGGACAGTTAACAAATAATGTCACTCACGTTACGTCACTCACGTTACAAAATTCATAGACATAACATGGGGTTTGTGAGATATCATGCAAATTCAATTCTTTTGCAAAGAATTGTGTTAAAAACCTACATTAATCATATTTAGAGGAGTTCACAACTTTCAGGTATAATTATTTGGCCAAATTTGTATTTTTTGATAACTAGCAATATAAATGTACACACGGCTACATCGTCAGTCACGTTACAAAATGAAAATGCATGTTATAGCAATTGGGTTTTGTGACATTACATTCAAATTTGAATTCTTTTGCAAATAATCATGTTAAAATCTTTAATTAAGGATCGTAGAGGAATTCACTACTTTTGGGTCTGATTATTTATCAAATATTTTACTTTTGATAACTAACTGGCAATATCGTCAATCACGTTACATTTTCACACCTATGCTACATGATGTTCTCAGTCAATATGAACCTTATAATTTTTGGAGGACATCTAGGCCTGGTAGTAGGAGGAAAATATAGGTTAGCCCCATTCACTCTCATAAAACAAAAGAAATAGAAAAAAAATGTACTTTCTCGTCACTCACGTTACATTTCCACATGTCCTGTGTACTAGAAAATATTGTTAAAAACAAATCTGATAAGCCTACAAATCAATATCATTACAAAAGTTATAAACAGATAAAGTCAGAAGTACTAAGTCTTGCTCGGGAAATAAGTAAATGATATGCCCCTGATTAGGTGGCAGTGATATTTGTCAGAAATTTATCAAAACACCACAATATTTTGGATTTTGACACTTCAGGTTATAAAGTAACAATAACAAAAAGTTCCAAAGACAAATGTGAAATTTCATCATTTGGGCCATAGGGCCTATCAAAATGTTGCTGATTACAGTGATTTTCAGGACATTTTAGTTTATAATATTTTCATACAAGTTCCCTGGGTAGTGCTACTGAACCGCAGTAGCCTACAACATGCGCATGTTATATGATGAAAACATTTATTAAATTTTTACAAGTTTTTACCACAATTATAGGAATTGCCCTTCCCCTACCCTTGTTCCAACAAGCGTCCAAAATATGAAATTTACGGATAACCCAAATTTCACCACGCTACTGTGGCATGTCTATGTACTATGTTTTACTCATGCATATTTGTAGCCATGAATGTCCTTGTGATTGTGTCAAAACATTCACACCATGGATCAGTAGTCTAGTCTTCATCACTGTTATCAGCATCAGAGTCCTCGAGGTCTACAACCTCTTCCTCGACATCAGCGGGCTGGTTGCTGCAGGTTCGCAACTTGCACATGTCAGTGCACTTCAGGCTATTGGCAAGACATGTGCAGTCTGGGAGTTTGCACGACCGTCCACACTTGCAGGAAAGCAGTTGCAACACTGCATCCGGTGCTGGAGAACCCTGCATCCACTCGATGGCCAGCTTCCCGTCATCATCAGTGGTCCATCCACAACCCTTGGGACTTGGAACATAGGGTTGGCATTGCAGACAGCGCCTCCAAATAGCAGCCTGGTAGTTTGCACGGAGGACGTGCATGAAGAGGCAATCTTCACATGGTGGAAGCTGACTGGACTCTATCTCTCCCCGTCTGGCACAGAAGAGTTGATGTCGGAGTTCATTGACTTTCGTGGTGTTGGTAGACGGCACGTACATGTGGCAGGTGACCTCTTGTAGCTTCTGAAAGAGCTCAGTGGATACTTCCCATGAATGACCGAGCTGACTGAAGGCCTCTTGGTAGGTCTTATCCGACTTCATTTGCTTCAAGGCGCCCATCTTTCCCCGGCCTGCAAAGGCACTGACTGTGTCACAACCGGAGAACACGTGCAGTCCAACCAGGGCATCACAGACACTGCCTCCCAACGATCTTGCAAGGTTGTCGATGTCTATGAATCGTGTGCGCGTTTTCGTACCACACTTCTGGTACACGGGGCATGGGATGTCCTTATTTGTGGCAAGACAGATTACGAGGACATCTGTATCTTCGGCAGTGATCACTACCGCCCTGTATCCTGCCTCTGCTGCATGCAGAGCATGCAGAAGCATGCGGGTGTCTGCTTCCTCCTGCGTGGACTTCAGGTCTACCACTTCCTCCCAGTGGTCCTTGGTGAGCTTGTAGCAGACCTCCTCGCAGGTTACATAGAGCAACTTTTCCTTCAGTTTCTCCCTGCTTTTTGGTTCTTTCCACTCCTCTACCAGGAACTTGATTAGACTTGCCTTGTTGGAAGAGCTGCAGAGCAATTTCCTCCACTGCTGAATGTTGTGGCCCGGTGCGATGCTCCTGAACTGGATTGCTGTGCTTGCACCTCTGTTGCATCTCTCTGCGTCTTTGATGGACGTCTCTCGGTAAACATCGAAGACAACATCAATGCGTTTACTCTGGGCTCCATCATGAAGAGCCGTTGACAGTATCGCTTCAGCCAGCTGTGAAAATGTCTTGTCATTCCCTTTCATCTTCTGTACCAGGCTCATGCCATCAATGACAGTTGCTGATGGCTCTGCAATAACTTCAGCGGGAGAAACACCCTTTTCCAGCTCTCTGGCAAGGATGGCTTTGTTCGTCTTCCGCAGAGATCCATCGCCATTAGCGATTGACCACGGCAAGGGTCCCAGGGGGTGCGCCAAGACATCTCTCATGTGCAGATCTCGACTCTGAGCAACAAGGATCATGTGCCCAAACAGGTTCCTGTCAGCCTTGAGAACTATTTCTTTGGCCTGTGCTTTGCTGGTTGGTTTCTTCCGGATGTGGGTGAATGTTTTCAAGTTTCTTTTTGTCATCTTGTCATGGAACTGTGCAGTTGGTGGATTTGTCTCCAGGCGTTTCTTCTTGAAATCCTGGTATGCCTCCTCTCCTACCATGCGAGCCGCGAGGAGGTCATTGGCAACATCAGTAGGAGCAACAGTAGCGGTCGACAAGCTGACAAACTGTGCTTGATCAGGACTCAGTGGATCCAGCCAGCTATTCTCCATGAGATCCACCAAGGATTGGATGTCAGCCTCATCTCTCCGGATCCTAGGTAACTGCAGATCTGGATGGTTCAGCTGGGAGTGACTTCGACCTACCATATCCCTCAGGTGCCCAAGGTACATACTGCGGTACTCTGACGTCAGATAGTATCGGGTGACAGCTCCTGGATTCAGGCTGAATCCTTTCGTTCCTCCAGGTGTCTGTGTGTCTTTGTTGACAGTCTCCTCGATCGTCTGATCCACGGGAATCCGTCCGAATGGGTTCGTGGTGCCGATTTGAACCGAGAAGCCACCTTCCATGAAGTGCGCATGTACTTCGGGGTGGTCGAGAGGCAGTCGGGACATCTGTGCGTAGTAGTAGGGTAGGAAACGGGCGTAATTCAGCTTGTCATAGGCAAAGCACCATGGAATCATCTCTCGGATGGATGCTAGGTGTAACATCCAGTCCCCTTCTCTGGTTGCTCGAAGGAGTCCCAGCATGATCTCCACCATGTCGACATACGACATCCAGAATGCTGAGAGATCGCCATTCCCATCCCTGAGGTAGTTGAGGTAGACTTGGAATAGCTCCATGGTGCGGACGCATGAGGTATTTTCCAGCACCTCCTTGAACGACATCTGACAGATGTTATCACAGAAGTTGCTGATACTGGTCAGGGTTTCTTCCAGGTGGCGCAGGTCTGCAATGTGGTTCTCCTCTAGCCATGGGAGGAATCCTTTCCAGGCCAGCCTCATCAATGCTTCGTACACCAGCTTGTGGAGCCTCACACCACGGTTGTACTTGCGGCCTTCCATCACCCCAGCTATGGAACCCTCGGCAATCACGCCTGACTCGACGCACAAGTCCCTCAAACCGGCATCTTGGAACCTCTTTCCAATGGTCGAGAGCAGGTTGCATATGGTGTGGAATGCTCCCATTCTAAGGATGATGTTCTTGAACTTGTCTTCGTGCTTCCATGCTAATTCAGCAGCTTTGGCATAGAGTGCTTGGTCGAATACGCAGATGATCTTGGTCAACTGCAGTGACTGCATGATGCTGAGTGACTGGTTCAGCACCTCATTGACAGTGGACATCTGTGTAGCAGGAGCATTGATTGTGGGCAGGTAGCCGATATTGTCCTGAATCACTGGCACTTGATCTCGGACCCGGATGTTGAATCCTGTCCAGCTGCTGACTGTTTGAGACCCTGGGTCTGACCTGCGAGCAAGAAGCCAGACATTGTTCTTTCTCCTGGCATCCTGAACTACGGCAGTAGTGTCAGCGTCCACACATTTTGTGGTTGATGGTCCCACTCGCTTCCCAGCATTGTATGTGGCCAGCATCAGTGGTGCAGCGCTGATACTCCTTTTCTTTGTTTTGGCAACGGTGGGAGTGACTTTTAGTGGCTGAGGTCCGATGACTTTCGCCTGGACAGCAATTCCGTTCACTCTGTGAGATGTCCCCTCTCCACTGACAGTTTCTTCAAGCCGGTCGATGTTGTCCCAAGCCAGGGTAGTGAACACACTTGGGTAGATATTCCCCGGCAAAGCTACACCACTTTCCGACAGTGCCAGCTTCTGTAGACACAGGGCTGTGTCGATCTCCTCGACTTTCGAGTATGAAGTGCTGTGGCCAAGCCGGTTCAGCGTATTTATCAGTTCTACGTTCCCCGTCAACGACTTCACAGCAAACGGTAGGAGGATATGCTTCGCTGGAATGTTCTTGCCGCCAGAAACGGCATAGACCAAGTCCTGGCCAAAGGAGTTGGCAAGTCGCGTGACCCTTTGTGATGGATCTGTGCACTCCTTTTCTCCTGTCAGCATTGTTTTCAGGAGCTTGGTCACAGATTCAGGGATGCTGCTATCACTGTGCTCCACATCTGGTGGCCATATTTGAGTGATATTTTGCTTCTTGATGTCGTCTCTCATCTTCATTGCTGCTTTGGTTATGACATCTCCAGTGTTGGCAAAGGTCACATTGTGTAACTCCATCTTCAAGGCATATGTCACTTTGGCAAGCTCACTCATCGAAAGGCTGTCTGGATAAAGAAGAACTTTTCCTTTGCTGTCCGGAAATATGTGCAGTGCTCCCGCAAACTCAGCTTCAAGCTTACGACGAAGGTGTTTCTTCGTTGTATCTTTGACTTGACTAATACCACAGGAGTTCATGCATGTCACCAGCCTGGAAGTTAGATCTCTCAAGGGTAACACTTCGGGGTTGGGGAAGAGTTCATTTCTAATGTACCTGAAGAGTTCACTGTTGGAGTGCTTCTCTGCTGCCTCATACTGTCGATCTTGAATGTCTTCGCCTTGTTCCTCACCTTCTATGTTACCGCTGGTGGAATGATCCTTTGTGTACGAAAGGTAGCAAGACTTGTGGTAACGGCCCTCTGCAGCAACAAGGTCTCTGCTCACAACAGCAAGCATCCTATTATCTAGTTTCTTAACTGCTGCTGCCCGGATTTTGTCATCAGCACGTAACTCGGCGCATCGCGTGAGGGGCTCCCTGGTGTTTTGACCTCTCAGATACTTGCTCGCTTTTTCGCAGAAGATACACTGTTCATCATATACCCTTGACGTGCTGGGCGCCTCTCTAGATGACCTCCTGGGAGTGTCTTTTGCAGTTTTTCCCCCGGGATCTTCTCTGGCAATGATAGAGTCAAGAAGTTTCTTCATGGTGAAAATGCTGCGGCACTTACGATGGTACTGTACTGGTGGGATTTCTCCCTCGGGTAGGTCTTTGGCCATGTTCAGGATAGGGGCATGCTTTCGTATCTCAGCAGCTCTCAGCAGAGTTCTCCAAGACTCAATGTTTTGTGGTGACACCAATTTTGCGTCTGCCTCCTCATCAGAACAGTGGATTGCACAGTCCATGCGTGCCCGCTTCCGTGGCAACCTGGCGCGTTCTTCTTCACCAATGGACTCCATTGTCATTCAGACCCACACTGCAATATACAACAAGAAAGTCGTGTTGAGTACTATCATCAGGATAATTTTTTGCATCCTGCAGGTCCATGCAACAATGCATTGGACTTGTGGAAGTAATAGTAGTTGAAAACTTAAAGGGATCTAGTAACTTTGTTGAGATGTGCAAAAACTGATGAATGGTTGATGCAATGTATACTGTTGTTATCTCATATGTCCTCAGGGTATTGTGTGAAAATTTCAGGTCAAATGGACAATGTATGGCCAAGTAATGAGCGAAAATGCAAAGTGATATTGGGTGATATTCACCAACTCACTGCATTCACTTTGTACAGGGATGAAAATCTCGCCCGGAGATTTTATTATCTAAATACTTCAATCATACATATCTTTGTAATGAAAGGGAAATTTGAAAAACCGAAAGCTGTCCCATGATTTTATTGTTAATACGAATACAACAAGGTATAAAGGAACCGCTAGAATTACAATTTTATTTTGAGGATTTGGACAATGTTACTAAGTCCCTTTAACGGTTACTTAATCTATAGTCACTAGTAGTACATGGTACAGTTGTCGCAGCTTCATTCTCCACACCGTGATCATATATAGTGTTATTTCTGAATGTACAAAGGAAATGTGTCATTACATTAGGCTTGACTATTCTTAAATAATCTTGATATAAATTAATGGTACTTACATACGTATACTGTAATCTCGCCAATGTCCGAGATCAAACTGGAGAAAAGCTTCTTATTTACCTGAAATGATCTGTTTTGATTCTAAAATCTGAAATCAAATACACTTATGACATTATGAAATACATTTAGATACTTTCCAGTGTGCACAACCTGAATCATTTCTCGTGGGGCGAAAGATGATAATTTTCATATATTCAGCCGCAATTTGCATTTTGGGGCTAGGGGAAGGAAAAAGTCTATTCCGTGTTTTTCCCGACAACAAATGTAATTAATGTTTTATCATCTGACTTGACTTGCAGGGGTGTGATATCCCCATGTGATATCCTAAAATATTACATGGCAGCGGCATGTACTGTATTTGCTAAGTCAGGTGATAATGAATGATATTACCTTCATGGGATGTGTCAATAGTACATTGTGTGATTTTCCCCCAAAACGTCAATACAGGGAAACCCCGTTATAACGAGTTAGTCGGAACTATCGATTTTACCTCGTTATAACCGGAATCCGCTATAACCGGAATCTCGCTATAACCGATCTCGTTATTAGTGGAGCATTATATGCCATTGGAACAATCGGGACAAACGGATTCTCCTCGTTATAAAAGAAACTGTACCTTGTTATAAGCGAGCTCGTTATAACGGGGTTTCCCTGTATCTCAGAATGGTAAACATGCAAAATACATACACTAAGCTGCTCTTCTGGAACGGTTATCACATATTTAAATAATGATATAGTCCCTACCAATAACTTAGTAGCCCTAAAGTTTGGTTTCCTCAGATGGTACCGATATATGCCTGGGCCCATGGACTAAATGGAAACACATTGTTTATGGACATGGATGAGTCCAGGCGATAGAGCTAGAAACCAAATAGACTACATCATTGTTACGAAGAAATTGTAATACAATAGTCATTGGAAATCTTCGTAGCGGGTTGCTAAATCGTAATTCAAGAAGCACTTCTAACCAAACTGATAACAAGCTAACAACTCGGATGACCTAATTTATTCATCGTGGCTGTCATGGTAACAGTTCCATCTGTCGCAAGTTTGTCTGACATTGCAGCATCGCATAAATGCGCAGTTAATTCAAACTTGCGAAAGAAAGAATGTCCCACTTTCTTCCTGTTATGAAGGGCCATCTACAAATTACACGTACGCACAAGAGGGGGGGGGGGAGGGGGGGGGGGGGTTCACGCTGATGCGTACGCTGCACTCAACCACATGCAAACAAGTACAAAAAGTGCGTATAGGGGGAGGGGATTAATTTCGGACAAAAAATGTTGCGTACGTACTTTGTAGATGGCCCCTTATGATGCGTTTTATTGAAATTGTTGTGTGTTATGTTTAAATACAAGATGATCAAATATGGTTGTCGTCATGAGCTGAACCGGGCCAACCAGATGGGGGAGTCATGGGGCAGCCAATGGGATGTGGGAAGTATTACATAATGGTCTTAATAAGGGTGAATTGGGGGGGGGGGGGGGGTTCGTGTGCGGGAATCACGTGGAAGCACATTATGTCATTACGAACCCCAATATAGCAAAACAAATACATCTCCCTCCTCATAATTCGCTATCATCAACAACTTCTAGTGACTAGTGGGTTTCTCCTATCACGAAAAACGCGCTCCCTACGCATGGCACGCCTTAATACACCTAACTCGAATATTCTCCGTGCCATGTTCACGATAGCGCTTTATCACGCAGTGACACAAACCGGGCAGATTGTTACTTACTAGCAATTTAGAGGTACATCACAGTACCTCTAAATGTTTGGTCCAGTTGTCGCTAAAATGTGTCCTATCTGGCAGGGGCGTCGATCTCTTCGGAAAACACAATGCACTGGGGGCGGGGGGGCGAGCATTGTTTGTGAACAATAGCTCGCCCCACCAATGTATTGTTTTTTTCCGGACAGATCGACGCCCCTGCAGTATCTGGCTTTGGTTAATAATAACAATTTAGCTGGGTGTTAGGTCGTCATTCAACTTCACGCCTTTGATGTAAGTCCAACAAAGCTCTATACAGAAGGTCGGTCCCACATAAATACATTTCAATGCATTTAGTCGGCACCGCAGATCTATTGTTGTAATAGTTCGCATTTCGACTAACAATGTCGTGGAAAACCAAATGCTTGTGGAATTTAGACAGATGGGTTGTCGTGCTAGGCCAGGCTTTGACTACGATAGCGAATTTAGCCTATTGGCCTTTTGTGAATACCAGCTAAGCCTAGCGGACATCGAATTGTAATTTGATCAACCAACTAGGCTATCGGGCTTTTATGAATATGGCCACAGATTGTTAAAGTGATACCTGTAAAGTGTCAGATATTGCACAAAATTACATTTGAGACTTCAATCCTACATCAATATCATTGTAAAATACAATTGAAAGATTTGTGAAAGTTTGAAAGAAAACGAATACTGTTTACCAAGTGAAAAAAACGAATATTGAGTTCATATTTTATCACCGAATACTGATGGCCTGTCATGGATTTGAGGCAGTAATAATCAGCCGTTGACGATATCCGCACTCGTGTATGTTTACAGACTGTACAGAATTCATGGGATTTGCGCACGTTGGATCAAAGTTCAGTAGCGTCTGGAATGTTTCCCACGCGTGCTGGCTCGGACGTATTTAGCTACAACAATTGTACTTTTGTTCAAATGCGTTGATCAACGCTTTTCAAATAATGATTTCAATGATAATTATCTTCATACTAAAGGGACATTTGAAAAAATCCAACCCTATTTTATTTTTCTCTTACCATATAAGCTAAACAACACGGTAGAAGAGAAACGAGGAAGCTCCAAGTAATTTTTGTGGATTTGGACACTTTACAGGTATGACTTTAACATCAGGAAGATAATTGAGAAATGCAGGGAACATAGACATCCTCTATGTGCCTTACAGATAACATAAGGCATTTGACTGTGTAAGCCAATATCAATATGTTGGACACAATGAACAAAGTGGGATTCCCAAGGCAAAGTAGAATTGATCAAGAATCTTTACAGGACCAAGAAGCTACAGTGAGTACCAGTAGTGGGGATACGAAATGGTTTGAAATTGGCAGAGGTGTTCGTCAGGGTTGTATACTGTCGCCAAACCTGTTTAATGTTTATTCTGAGGACATGAGAAATGCACTAGAAGGGTTTAATGGAGGATTGAAGTTCAGAGGTACAATGATCATGAACCTGAGGTATGCAGATGACACCACTCTTATTTGTAGCATCAGAGAGGAACTCATTGACTTGCGCATCAAAAAGGCAAGCGAAAAGAGGGACCTTTTATTTAACACCAAGAAGACAAATTAAAAAAATGGTAGTTGACAGAGACAGTAACAACAATGATTTCACCATACATGGAAAGAAGTGGTAAATCAGTTCGAGTACTTGGGCTCTATAATCAACAACAAAGGAGAGAGCACCACATATATAAGAAGAAGACTGGCGAGTGCAATATCGACAGTACAGAACATGTCTCATATCTGGAAGAGCCGAGGCCTTTCACAGGTCTAAAGGTTCGGCTTCTCCGTGCAACTGCATTTTTCATTGCTACCTATGAATGCGAGTCTTGGGCCATGACACAGAATGACAGAAACAGATTTTACACCTTTGAGATGCGGTGCTACTGAGGGCATTTGCAGGTGTTGTGGAAAGAAAGAGAGACAAATGTATGGATCCTGAACAAGATTGGTACAGACTTATCTATTAGAAGGGAAATTATGGAGAGAAAATAAAAGTAATTTGGGCACAAAATTAGGAGAACTGAAGGAGTTGAAAAACAAATACTACAAGGATCAATTGAAGGAAAACGTGGCAGAGGTCGTCCACCAACATCCTGGACTGATGATTTAAAGAGAGTGTCTGGAGAAGGGATGAGGGGTGCAACGCGGTTGGCGGAAGATTGTACGGCGTGCTCTCGTGCAGCGCTACACAGCGCCACCTGAACTTGATGATGAGAAGCTTTCTGACTTTGTTGATGGAGACACATGTTGCTGTCTTGTCATAGAGAAGGATAGTGAAGTACTCTAGGGGATAATAATAATAATAATAGTCGTTTCTTATATGGCGCAATCTTACAATTAAGTCTCAGTGCGCATAAATGAAAGAGAGAGAGAAATAGAAGCGTATTTAAGCAAAGATAAAATAGTAAAACTTACAATTCATTAACAAACAAAAAAGCCTTTAAATTGGCTCGAAATTGATGCTCTGTATCAGATTGTCTAATATGGTAAGGAAGTTTGTTCCAGAGCATAGGTGCAGCAAACTGGAAAGACCGCTGACCGTATGTCTTAGTTTTAACAGAAAACTGAACTAAAAAATTCTTTGAACTTGATCGAAGGACTCTAGACGATTTATACAAACTAATAAGTTCTTGAATATAATCAGGTGAATTTCCATGTATACATTTGAACGTAATGACTAAAATCTTAAACATAATTCGTTTACTTACAGGTAACCAATGTAAATTATACAAAACTGGACTTACGGATTCACATCTTTTAGTACGTGTTATCAAGCGAGCAGCAGAATTTTGTATGTGTTGTACTTTACTTAATAACACCTCAGGTAGACCAAATAAAATACTATTACAATTATCAATATGACTTAAAACAAAAGCATGGACAAGTCTTTCAGTGGTGCTTTTATCCAAATACTGTCTAATCTTTCCAAGCTTATACAAACCCAATGATGCTTTTTTACAAATATTTTTTACATGATTTACTAATAACAAATTCTCATCAAATAAAACACCCAAGTTTCTAACACACTTTGCGGGTTGCAGTGAACTCTGATTAAACACAACAGGTGGTATTATATTCTTTTGTCTAAATCGAGATGACATATGAAGGAATTCAGTTTTCTCTGCATTCAGCCTTAACAAATTACTTGATGACCACAATTTGATATCCACTAAACATGACTCTAATTGAGGAATAATTAATTGTAGGTCTGAATGTTTAAGTGTATAAAGCTGGGTATCATCGGCATAAACTACATAACCAAAACCATAACTCTGCAAAATGTTCTCCAAGGGGGATGAATACAAAGTAAACAGTATTGGACCCATCACAGATCCTTGTGGGACTCCCTGGTTTATAATACGTTGGCTTGAAACCTCATCTTTGATTACTACATGTTGATATCTATTTGTAACATAAGTATGTAGCCAATTTAATGAACTACTGTTGAATCCAAAGTTATATTGTAATCTTTGAAGTAGTGTATCGTGGCTGATAGAGTCAAAAGCAGCGGAGTAGTCCAGCAACAATAACAATGCCTCTTGTCCTTGATCGAGGCTCAAAAGAAGGTCATTGTGAACTCGTAGTAGTGCAGTTTCACAGCTATGATTCTGCCGATAAGCCGATTGCATCCTTGAATGAAGATTGTTTGTTGACAAGTAACATTGCATCTGAGAAACAGCGGCCCTCTCAAGTATTTTTGCAATGAACTTAAGATTGGCCACAGGTCTATAACTTGAAAGTTCCTCAGGATTCAGCTTTGAGTTCTTCAACAATGGCTTAACATGAGCTGTCTTGAAAGCATCAGGAAAACAGCCTTTAGTGAATGAGGTGTTCACAATACGAGTAATAACTGGAGCTAGTTCTTCAACACATCTCTTGACAAGGCATGTTGGAATAGGGTCAAGAGAGCATGTGGATGACGGTGAGTTCATAACCAGCTTAGTGATCTGTTCTACCGAGAGCGTTGAGAAGTTATCAAAGACAGTTTCGCATTCTGTGCCTTGGTCAAAGCGAGAGATCCTAGTGAAGTCGGTCTGCGAATTGGATGAAGAGAGCTCGTCGACAATGCGATCAACTTTCTCACAGAAGAAGGCAGAGAAGGCTTCAACTAAAGATGTATCATCACCTCTGTCTGAAGAAGGTAGGAGTCTGGAAGAAGACGAAGGATTGCATAATCTGTCAACTCGTTGGAAAAGCTCACGTTGGTTACAGTCCTTCAGCTGTGCAGAGTGATGATTCTTCTTTGCTTCACGGATCAGATAATAGTAGTGGCGACACTTTGCTGTAAATATCTCCTTATCAACAGTCAGTGAAGATGCTTTGCAGCGTCTTTCCCATCGTCTCATCTCCTGTTTAGCAGCTCTTAACTCCTCATCATACCAAGGGGCATTTGGGCGACAGGTAATGGTACGAACCCTGACAGGTGCATGGTTGTCCAGCAGATCTCGTAGGGTGTTTTCATATTGTTCAATTAATTCATCAATGTCCTCAGCAGGAGCTATACAAAGATCTGATTTTAATATGTCATGACGGAAAGCATCAATGTCGATGGAGCGGAGATTTCGACATTTAATGGACATTTTGATCAAGTCCGGCTTTCCAATGGAGAGAAGACACGTTACAGCAACGTGGTCAGACGGAAGGTAATTAGTGCTACATAGATCACTGATGAAATCATCTGACTCCCTTGAAAGAAGAAGGTCGAGTGTGTGACCATGTTGATGTGTTGGGAATTCAACAGTCTGCGTCAGATTGAAGGAAGTTACTAAATCCAGGAAGCGCTTAGCTTCCAGATTCTCTGTATTATCTACATGATAATTAAAATCCCCGCATATCAACAATCTATTTGGTGATGAAATTAGCACTTCAAGAAAGGTAGAGAAGTCTTTCATAAATGATGCAGTCGTTGATTGTTGGTTGTTGCCAAGAGGTGGTCTGTAGATGATAGCAAGACGGAGAGGTGAATTATGGCTGACTGTAATTAACACATCAAGATACTCGAAGGAGTCAAATGACGTCTGGTTACATTTACGAACATTGAAGGAGGTCCGGAAACATAATCCAACTCCACCGCCTGGTCGGTCCTTTCTTGGCACATGAAGAAACTTGTATCCTGGAAGAGTGTTCATGAGATCAGCAACTGGTTGATCATCTCGTTCATCGCCACGCAACCATGTTTCAGTAATGGCCAGAACGTCCAACTTGTTAGAGATAACAAAGTCACAGATCATAGGAATTTTGTTGCTCATTGATCGACAATTCCAAAGAGCAAAGTTGCAACTTGCTGACTGAAGATTTTGTAGTGAAGGATTTTGAGAAGCGGCCTGGCTGTTTTCTTTCTTCTTTTGACGAGAAGCTGGTTCTAATACAGGAATGTGTCTGTTGCGTCTCATCTGTCCTTTTGAACCACGGTGAGTCTTCGTGGTGCGTGCAATGCCCAAATCATGGATTCTGTCCCAGACGGCCTTGTTCAGTCTCAGGACATGGGCGCTGTCAGCGTTGGCACGCAGTTCGTGATAGTATGTTGATTCAAGGTATCTGTGATGTTGGCTGGAAGTGTTGTTGGCATTAGCAGACGGTGGTGCGTTCCCACTGGAAATCGGCCCCGGGTTAGGGCTCACGTCACCACAGATCAGAAGCGACGACTGGAAAGTTGAGGAACTGTTGCTGTAGTATGAGATACGAGTGCCCAAGTATCCCTGTAGCTTATAAATAGTTTGTGTCCGCCATCTTTTGCTGTAATACACATTGGCAGTATCAGCTTTAAAACTCCCTTGATAGTGAAGTAGGCTCAAAAGGATGGTAAGGCCAACAAAAGCGGTGATTCTATTCCAGGCCATTGTGAGTTGAAGCTTAATCCAGTCTCAATAGACCATGAATAGAGCAGTAGCTATTCATCTCCAGACTTAATCCCAAGCAAAGCAACGCACAGCTTGCTACAGTAGTGAAAGAGGGGAAGTATGGCTGCTCACAGTTCAGTTTATAGTACATATACATCCAAATGTTTAACTATTCTAATTCACACCAAAAACAACACAAAATGACAAGAAATTTGGCTCAAACTATCCTGAGTTTGTGATGATCCAAATGGTGCAAAAATAATAACTGGATGGGTGCAAGAATCACTATAAACTATGCAAAAATACAAGAGCTAGTAAGAGGCAACCCACATGGGTGCACTGCTTATATATGATCCTCAGTCTCTCGTTGTTCTGGTGCAATGTACATCTCATAGAAGGCTCCAGTGAGTTCATCATGTGCCTCCCACACTTTCCATGCAGTCTTCTTTCCAACTTGGGCAAACTTGGAAACAGTGTCGCAGCCCGTGAAAGCATGAATCACCGGAAGTACCACAGATTTTTGTGGACCAAGGGATCATGGGATCACTTATCTCATGAGCTGGGATGTAGTGAAAGTTCTTGCCACTTCCGAATGCAATTCAGAGGTCTATCCTTCCTAGCTGCTGTACAGTTGCTACTGCTAGCACGACTACATCGGTATCTACTGTCCGAACAAGGATTTTATGAAAACCCTGTCTGACGGAATCAGCAATATTTACCATGATCCTGGAATCTGCTTCTTCATGATTGCAGGGAGTAATGCTGGATGTGTCTCGTGCAGGTATACAGAGTACATTAGCACCATCGGTGACAAGAGGATTATCTGCTGATGCACTTGATATAATTTCACCGTTCAAAAGTTTGAACAATTCTATCTTGTTGCTATTCAAGCAAAGAAACTGCTGTCAGTTCTTTGGTAAGGGGCTGGACACCATTCAACTGCCCTAATCTGACAAAAGGAAGCAACTGACAATTGGAAGTTTTCTTGTAAATGAGGATTTTATGATGATATTTGTGCAGTTACTTCATTTTGACCTATTAATTTCTCATAAACATGATAAATGGATTGTCAGGTGACTTTAATTTGTTCACCATTGTGTAGAGCATATCTCTACTACCACAAAACAAGTAAAAAGACTATCCATAACATTGTCAGTTGCTTCCTTTTGTCATATTAGGGCAGTCAACACGTTTACGTTGGCTAGGACACATATCACGCTTTTATCTGGTCTGTGCCTTTAGACTGTACGTATTGACCCCAGACAATATCTACTCGTTGAGCCTAGTTTTGCTCTCTTTTTACGTGTTGGACAAACACACTTGCAGCGTAGTCGCCAAATGTCTTGCATCCTCCAAATCTAAGAATGTTCACGAGTACAGCAACATCCATGATGCTCACATCCGTCTCTTGCCTTGAATCACGTGGGGACTGGACATGTTGTTCAATACAGCCAATGAGATCCGACTTTTTCCCCAGATGTAATTGTCCATAGGAAGAAAGGGATGGTGGAAACGGATGATGGCTGAAGAAATTGTCCAAATTACCATCTCTTGTGTGGCATACAACATACAGTCTTGCAAAGAAAAAAAATAACTTTTAAGAAGAATGACCCGTGTCCCTACTTTCTTTGACGTGTGTGCTTGTTCATTGAACGGTACTACGTCCGGGTGATGGTTGTTATTGGTTATTTGGCCTGGAGCCGCTCACCCACAAATGTTTCATACTACTCATGACACTTTGATTGTATTTTGGTGAGGTGCTCGATTGACTGCTTGTCCTTGATGTCCTTTGAATGCAGTCTCAGTGGGTCGTGGCTTTCTTCCTCAAACGGACTCCCCATGCCCTCGATTACTCTGACCAGTGTATTAACCTGTGTAGCAAATAGCATCTGGTTAGCATCCGTTTGCTCATGGTGGTTTCTTTGGCTGACACTCTCTCTTTTCCCTACCATGTACGACTCAAATTCAGATATGACACGGACAAGTTCTGGCCCTGCTACTGCCCATCGTAAAAGAGCGTCGGACGACTCAAATTCAGATATGACACAGACAAGTTCTGGCCCTGCTACTGCCCATCGTAAAAGAGCGTCGGCATCTTGTGCCAATTCAATGACTCCCCCTTGACAGGTTAAAAAGCCCAGATGGTGATACAATCAGGTAAATGCGTTGCCTAGCAACCATTATAGAGCCATATGCAATTGATTTTTGTTCCAGAGTAAAGATATAATGAATAGTAAACTGAGCTATATATATTGAAATACATTATAATGTTTGGTCTGCAGACATCAAATACGACTGGTTGCTAAGGAAAATGTGTTTCTTATCAACTGTTGCTATGATGTGTATATTTAAATTGCTCCAGGGTGGTGTTAGTATGAAGAGCAAAGCTGCAGATATTGAAATACATTTAAATTGTTCGGAAAATTGGTCTGCAGGCATCTTACATGTTGGTTGCTATGGAAAATATGTTGCATAGCAACCGTTGCTATGCTATATACAGTTTGCTCCACCTCTGAAAATGTTAAGAATGATGTGACATACATGTGTGCAAATTTTCATGCTTTTATCATCATCTGAGTAATTTTCGTACCAATCGCCTGGACTACTAGTCTAGTAATCGATTATCATAAATATATACTATTGTTATCGTAAACTTACTGATAATACAAATCCTCGTGCCAGACTTCCATCCTATGGTAAAAGTTTGCGTTTCCTATTTGATGCCCCACACCTATCGACACAATACCGCATTTTGTCTGTTTTGCCTTCTTTTTTTGGTTGAATTTGAATTTTTCCTGAACCTGTAAAACTATAGTAATTCACAATCGATGTGCAATATAACCGCGAAGTATCGATCAGAGAGCTTAATTGTATCCTTGTATGGTCATGGTCAGGGCATCTAACTTCGCGCAACACACAAGTTGGCGGAGTTAGTTTCGCGCAGCTTTTAAACTTGCCAGCTGCATACAGCTATACACACTATTACGTATGCATACAAATGCACGAAGTTCGATCCCTCTTTATTTTGTGCGTGCATGAAAATGCCTAAAAAATTACAGTGAAGACAGCTACAATGGCCTTTTAAATGCTAGGGTAGGTCCTTCTTTAGATTTGAGTTTTAGCCTCACTTTCGGTAGTATGTTTGAACAGGGTTATATACATGCGAACTGGTATTTATAAATAGCATTTTTAATATACCTACGGCTATGCATCATTCCTCAACTCTACATGACTGATGGATCCTGTCGAGCAAACCAAGTAGAAGTAGAAGTGCATACATCAGGCATGACCCATTTGCAGTGACAGTCTTGGTTTAGATAAGGATCTTCGACTTGACCTGCTGGCGGGGGCATAATGGACTAAACCTAAGTGCTATAACATTAATAGAGACAAAGTGAAATAACGACCCCTTAGAACTCATGAAAATAACGTGTCATTTGAAACTTTAATACATGACAAACGTGGAATAACAAACGGGTGATTTTTAACATCTCATATTTTTTCAGAAAATTACCTCAAAATTGTATTTAACAGGCTAACAGATACGTTACCGCAAGTCATTTTTTAACAAACTTGTGATTAAGGTAAAAATATCTGCATTGTATATCATATAACTTGTTACAGTGGCAGCTTCTGACATCTTGCAAATAACCAGACATCTTTTTTTGAAAACCTATGGCATTAAAGACGTTTACATGAAGATCAATATTAAGTTGACCTCTGAAAAAGGGAACGGAAAGAAGATTTATCGCCTAACATTTGTTTGGTTTAATTTCAGTTTGAGTTTCTGGTCCACAAAAACTCAGAAGGCATGTTAAAGCAGCATGAAATTCAAGCCTGTAAAACAGACAACAATATACACAAATAATTCATAGACGCAGTACCTTTAGATTTGGTAAAGATTACTCCACAAATGACCATGTATAGGGTAACGTATCTGTTTTCAAATACTTAACTATATACTAGTTCACTTTTTTTTTTATCAAGTTTATGTATGAACAGACCAAATATCAATGGGAATTTCCAGATTGTTTACTTAAAATGCAAATTTCTCCCTAGGAACATTTTTCACCAGATGAAACTGCCATGAAAAAGAGGTATATATATATATATATATATATATATAATATATATATATATAGTTACTCTTGGTGTAAATATGTATAGTATAGTCTCACAAAATAAAAGATTATTGTTTTTATTCCAAACATTTTACTATGTAATACATATCTGATTTAACTTGTATTTACCATAATCATTTCAATACTGAAATAAAACGTATATATTTATAACCACTGGGTAATGAGTACATTCATCCACTCATTGTGTATACGGTAACGTATCTGTTGTCTCATTTAAGATAATAAGACAAGATCAAAGCCCCATCACATTTTAAGTCAAGTGTTAAAGTTTAAAAAGAGGATGGTAAATTTAATATTTTCGACCTTTATAATAGTCTTCTTCCGCAGTAAAGCGAAAAAAAATTGTTCATTGATGTTTCAAAGCCCTTGAGTTAATAAATTCAACATAGTTCATATTTCTAATCTAGAAACAACAAGTTACTCTTGGTGTAAATATGTATAGTATAGTCTCACAAAATAAAAGATTATTGTTTTTATTCCAAACATTTTACTATGTAATACATATCTGATTTAACTTGTATTTACCATAATCATTATCAATACTGAAATAAAACGTATATATTTATAACACTGGGTTATGAGTACATTCATCCACTCATTGTGTATACGGTAACGTATCTGTTGTCTCATTTAAGATAATAAAGACAAGATCAAAGCCCCATCACATTTTAAGTCAAGTGTTAAAGTTTAAAAAGAGGATGGTAAATTTAATATTTTCGACCTTTATAATAGTCTTCTTCCGCAGTAAAGCGAAAAAAATTGTTCATTGATGTTTCAAAGCCCTTGAGTTAATAAATTCAACATAGTTCATATTTCTAATCTAGAAACAACTTTGTGATCTTAAAACATATCATCAAAAGACGCAATACTATGTATTAACTGTATACTTATGAATCATTATCCAACATGGAAACCAAGCACTTTAAACAAACGTGTCTCGAACAATCAAAAGACGCAGTTCTTACATTATATAAATACGTAACGTATCTGTCCTCCAACTTCTTTCTCCTTACCCTCCGAAAATACATACAAGATAATTATCTTGTTATTCGTGAATCTCCTCATTTTCAAGTAAAAATAATCAGCTCAGGATTGCCAATAAAAAAGTTAGTTTTAACTTTATCTGATTCAGAAGAAATTACTTTCAAGTAGAAGTTCAGAAACTGAATAAAGAGTAAAATCTCATAAACATGATAAACCTGATGCGTCTATGGTCAATTTATTTTAGTTGAAATATCAATCAAGCAACTTTTTTCCTGTAATAAAGCAAAATTATTAGTGTATACATTGTCTCTTGCTGGCACATAGTTTATTCATAGGCTATAAAACAAGTCCAATCCATTGTAAGTTTAGTATGATTCAAGTTCAAAGAAGGAAACTCAAAACTCAAAAGTTCAGCATATAACGTGTAGATATACCTTGATTAATAAGAGTCCATGAGCAAGTAATATGCTGGTTTTAAAGCAGAATTTAGTCAACATTTGTCTTCAAACTCTCAATGAGATCTAGTGTTTCCTTTGGTATCTGAAAAAATCGCTCAGATTTTCCTAGCGGAGTTGGAGGGGCTACTTTGATGATCACATCCTGTAAGGGGATCCAAAGCTCATCGCATGGATGTGGCCATTTGAATTTCGTGCCCTGTTTAGATCGTACATTTACCATGAAAGTCATTTGTGCATCTTGGTCCTCTTCATCGACTTCAAGTACTCTACCAAGGTACCATTCATTTGCATACATTGCAGCTACATATTCTCCTGCAGCCACCGAAATATTGTCTTTCGAATGTGATGCCTCGCCACCCTCATTCATGGTATTGATCGAAGTTGATGCCTCGCCACCGTCGTTGACGGTCGTGATAGGTCCTTCTTTGGAGATCTGTCCTTTGGGCCTGAGCGTCCGCTTCACCCATCCTTCACATCGACTGTTACCTTCAAGGCACTGGGGACAGTAGCAGGACACATGTCTTACGAGTATGGAGTTGTTGTCGGCAGGGACTACAGTATGCACCTTCATCGTCCCGGGCACTGCTTGGCAGTCAAATGAAGACACGATCTTCGATGCATCGTTGTATTCGTCCCTGGAATACATAAGATACGTTATTTCTTTCTGGTTGTCTGAAGCCCATTTGAAGAAGTCTGTGGCATCTTGGATGAGGACTTTGCCTTGTTTGACAGCATCCGCTGCCTGGCGTTTAGCTGTGCCACCGATGCCATCGCACACCCCCTTTCCGTGTCCGCATTCGAAGTAGTTCCATGCAGCCTCTACGTCAAACATCTCTCCATGCTTGCAGATCGTCTGGAAGATAAATCTATTCCGCTACTGGGAACTTGGACTGTCCGTCCAATAATGTACTTTGGTCAATTCTGGAATGTGTTCTTTGAGGAGGGGAACTAACTTGAGAAGTATGGCAACAACAGTCCTGGCATTGTGTTCACTGACGTCAGATACAAAGACAAAGCTTTTATGCTGCAGCTTATTTTCGTTATCTTTGTAGTAAGCTACAACTGGATGGAGAGTGACGCTTGTACTATTCCAGTACGCACTTTGGATTTCATGTGCGCTTTGACAAACAAAATTTTCCGCAAAGTCCATTTGGACAATGACCTGTTTCTGTGGAAGATTTGACTTGAGCTCAGACAAAGCATGGAACTGTTGTTTTACCCTGTCTACATGCGACTGGAATGCAGCGTATTCTTTTGTCATCATTTCTCTGAAGTTGTCTCTGCTTTTCTTTTCCTTCTCTATTCTCATTTTTTTTACTCCATTGACATCTACTTTCTTCCAGATTTCGTATTCAAGCTCAGTTTTTTCATCAAGCTGTGATATCATTTCTGTCATTTCTTCAGCATTGACCTTCTTGCTAGTTGATTCTGGATTCATGGACACATCAACACCCAGTGAATGAAGACACTTCAGTTTGAACGCCATGTTTTGGTGTATAGTGCAAAGACACGTACTTCTAGAAAGAAATGATGTTAGCTTTACATGGGGTGGTCTGAGTTTTGCAAACTTGGAGAAAGAGATCATGGTATCTGGATGGTCAGAACGAAACCTTGCATAGATATTGCTCAAGTAATCTGTGAGAATGCGATTTTGTGATTTCTGATGATTCTCAGTGGTTGTGGCATCATTCTTTCCTGGCATACATCGACTGATATCATCTCGCTGAAAATAGGAGACGACCTTCTCTTCGATTAGTTTTCTTATTGATGCATTGCGCGAACGTCGCTCTCCAGTCTTGAGTAATGTGCAATGTCTAATGCCAGTGTTTCTGTGAATTGAAGCCAAGCATCTGTATTTCTTGACAATCTTCCCGGCAATGACTTTTCGCAATTCTCGCTGCTTGTTTTGGGTCGAAGCCTTGCTGTGTGACTGCTTAATTTGGTAAGCAAGTACATTCGAAAATTGAAGCTTTTTCCGAATCGATAGTGGTACAGCTTTGTTGTCCATGTTTGCCTGTCTAAGTTCTTCTTTTGTTTTGCTCCGCGGTGTCATATCTTCTGTGACTTTCTCAGATGATTTTTTCTTCTTCACAAGCCTCTCACATCGTTTCTGTACTGTTTTTAGCTTCCTGCGCAGCCGAACGTTCTGTGAAGATATTTCTTTTAGAGTTTTGTTTGCCTTTCTTAGTGCTCTTGATCGTTTTTTGTTTGTATTTCTCTGAGGAAAAGCAAACTGGACTACAAGCTTATCGGACTCATCAGCTGAACGAGACCTTCGTTTGTCAGTCAGGACAGCAGGACCGTCAGGCGTCGAGGAGACATTGATAGCCTTTCTCTTCTTTCTGTAAGCTTTACAATGTTCACGACTTTTTCTCCTCCTTTCCTTAAGGGCTGACTGGCTCAACTGTGTAGCAGGAACACGATAGTACGCCTGTCTTTTTCTTTCTTTTTCGAGGAATTTCGGATCCTTTTTCTTCTTTCTCTCTCTATAGGCCCTTTGGATCTCGGCCCTGGATTTCCCCATTATCTGAAAGGATATTAAATTGGAGATAGACAATATTTAAATTCATATTTATTAAAAATGGTATGTGTGTGTGTGTGTGTGTATATATATGTGTGTGTGTGTATGTGTGTGTGTGTGTGTGCGTGCGTGTGTGTGTGTTTAGCATTGTTATTATGAAGAAAGATATATGGATAACTGTTAGGGGTCTGCGAAATTGGCAGGTATAGGCCTATCCAAAATGATCTAGCATACACAGTCATAATCAAATATTGCAGAATAAATATTATACATGTAGTCACAATTGTAATGTGGAACTTTAAATTGCAGATAATTAAACGTTATAGTGTATATATATCATGATATTATGTCATAGTATGATAAGAATGCACAAAAACAAACGCGACAGATACGTTACCACAATGGTCAGATACGTTACCAGTTTTACCAGTGAATAAGTGAGAGCGCACATGGTATAGATATACGTTACAGAGATATGTGCATCATCGTATCAAATAGTACATCTAATATCAAACCAATGTATGTGTGTAAACACACTTTATCTCTGATCAAGAACAGTACACAAGGTTTAACAATCAAAGTGATAAAATTCAATAATTTAATATGCTTACTCACCGTACGATTGCAGAAAGAGCATGCAGAATGGGGCAGAATGCAGGAAAATTGGGCCGTAGAAACACCGCGCCGTGATATTTCTGCTCCAGCATGTCGAAATTGTAAATCACGTGCACAAACTTAAGCGCGTTTCCTATTGTTACGCGCGAAGCTACGTGCGCATTCAAAGTGAGATAATCTTGCGTAACGTATCTGTCGTAACGTATCTGGTGGTCATTTTGTTCCATGTGAATTTTTAAGAGTAATATATGTTTTTTTACCACTATTCTCACATCAACTATTCATCAACCAGTCATTGAAACGTTTATGTAAACACTAGTTTTAGTTATTCATTGCGCTTTTGATAATCGTATAAAATATGGGTAACGTATCTGTCGAAACAGAAACGTAACACATGCCATTATGGAAAAGATGCTTCTTTTCTTAAAATTCCCAAAGCAGTACAGCAGGAGTCGCTTTATGTTTTGTGATCATTAAATCACCATAATTCATTTCATATGAAAATGCATTTCAAACAAGTAATCCACTGTTTTACAACCATTTTTAGAGAAACGGTAACGTATCTGTTCCCATTTTGGCGACAGACCATCAGAGGGCTGGTATCGAAATGTGTTGATTTGACATTACAGGTGACTGTACTTGAATGTTAGAGTTTGGCATGGGCTAATGGAAATTATGGATGATATTGAGTTTATGCTTCTCTGTAATACATGGGGGCATAAAACATGGAGCACCACAGTAGTGGCGACATGGGGACATTAGAGGTCAGCCATCATTCAGAATTTGTGCTTAGGGTGATACATTCTTTGACTTTCACAACAAGTCTCAACTAGTTTTAAGGCATAACACCGTAGGTATTATTTGACATACAGAAATATTCATTAGGAATATAAGAAGGAATATAAACACGCCCATATATGCTGGCGACATGATTTTCATAAATATAGCACTTTATCGGAGAATGTCTAGTCACATGGTAGGTGTAATATGCCTCTAGATACAATTTATTGTGTAAATCAAGCCTGTATTCCAGAGATGTGTACAGCTTTGTTCTTCTGCCAATAAAGTGCAGCTTCAGGCTTAAATATTATGCACTGTTTTTGTTATCAAAACAAAATCAGTTAAATTAATGTCTTCAATCAAAATCACCATAAATCATACAATCAATCATTCCACTAATCATCTAGGGGGTAGGGGGGTCATATTCCAGACATATTCTTCAATGATTTTACAAGCATATCCTGACCTAAATGGGAAAATATCAGACTACTATGCATATTTCATGGACCTTGTTAGTTAATAAACAGCTAGCTCTCCAATCAGGAATTCCACCATGACACTCGGCACCATCTACTAACCAGTATCACCACAATCACTGTGCCAACAAAATAACTAATATTTCTTACTTAGCTGAATTTTCAAAATAAGAAAATGATCCATATTAGAAACTTAAGTATTCAGAGTTTTTCTTCAGTTATAATATTGTATAGATTATTTTTTTACAATATTTGACAGTCGTAGATGGATTTAAAAGTAAACGTAAATGCAAGTAAACAGGACACTGAGAACAGATTTTAAGATAGATTTTGAAAGCCACATTTCAGCAAATACCCAGGTAGCAAGCCAACGTTGGTCCATTGTTGGACCAATGCTAGCTATTTTGTCCCCGCAACGTTGCTCCAACGTTAACTGGCAACGTTGGACCAGCGATGTACTAGGTATGCCCAAATGACGCTGGTTCAACGGCAAATAACGATGGATCATTACCGATCCATCGTTGGTCCAACAAGTTTGTCCAAGGGTTTCTAGTTTTTAACATTGGACCAACGTTGGCATCCAACCAGATTTCAACATCCGAGTTGCAAGATTCCAATGTGGATCCAACGTTGGCTTGCTACCTGGGTAGTTTCAACTTTCAAGATAATATAAAAAAGATTCACATTTTTAAGGTATTCTGAAAAGGTAAGGGCTTTAGAAAATGTGTTTGAGGAATTAGATTTAAAATTCAGATCTTGAAATAAAAAAATGGTGTAGCAGTCATTTAAGCATTATGTACAGTACTGCAGTGAAATTTTTGTTACAACGAGCATGATGCGTCCATTGAATTTAGCTCTTAATATAAAATATATTGTTGTATTTGGGCTTAAAACAACAAAATACATAGAACTTGGAATTGTAAAATTACCTCTCTATATCAGGTAACGCATGATATCAGAGCTCGTTATAAAGAGGTTCCACTGTAGTTATGATCAATATTCACAAACAATATATTACATCTATTCACGTTTAGCATAATAATCAAAGTGATTCAATCATAATTTGTGGAGTCCTTGCCAAGTTCATAGAAAAATATTTTGTATGAATTTGGCAAGGAAATTATGCGTTCAGAATTGAAAAGAAATGAGCTTGAGAGTTAAACTATAGACGTAATAGATTATGAAGAAAACAAATTATTGCATCATTTGAATCCTTCATTACTATAAATGTTCAAACTTCACCAACTAAAATGACCAGAGATGTCAATTTGCGAGGTCATGCTCTAAGTCTCTAACCACTGAGCTCCAAATCACTCTCAATGCACATGTAGAAGAATTCAGGAAAGTACCACTATTGAGTGCATTCTAGCTCAGTGCTGGTCAGCTATGCACAGTTAAACAATTGAGAGGTATCAGGTAAAATCATAAGCCTCTTTTCTTTGCTCGATTTCATTCCATCAATTTATTTCTGTTCAGTTCCCATATGTTTGGATTTAAAAGAATTAGGAATAGCTTGTAATGGTTTATTTGTTACAGTGGAACCTCAGTCTGTATAACAAACTCTATTATAACGAAGTACCTGATATATATAGCGAAGCTATTTCACCGGTCCAGGTTCTTTGTATTTTTTCCTGATACAATGTGATATCTGAAATAACACAGTCAATTCAATGGGTCCGAGGTGCTCGTAATAAAGCGATTTCATAGCTGTATTACTAAGTTCCAGAGGCTGGCAGTATTACAAACATATTTCATGGATCATCCCCTCTTGATGAAATATGAAAAGCTCTCAGTCTCACAGCATGATTAGTTGTAAACTAACAAAACTAACATAACTGTGATTCTGTTACTTACTTCACTGAACGAATGAATCCGTTTTGCTCCAGTCCATCATAGACGTCTACTGCATTTCCCCTTTCCTAAAGTATTAATTTCACCATATTAAAATCATCAAAATGTTAAGGTAGTCTTTAAAGTCTCTGACTTGTCCATTGCTTGCGATCACTGACAAGTAACATCCGACCATGGTGATCTGTCATGCCCCTGGTCCGAAGATCTGTATTAAAAAAAAGGAGACACAAACAGAGAAAGAATATTAGATTATAGCTATTGCACTTTTAACCCATTCAAGACTGTTGATTTTCATTTTGGAATAATATATTTTCCAAAAACTATTTTCGGAAACTGTCCTGAATTGGTTCATACCACTTTATACATTTTCCACTAAATTGTCTTGTCCTAAAAAAGTACATAAAGTAATCAAAGTAATCAACAACAATTACCAAAACATGCAAACAAACTGAATATTAAGGTAAAAATGAAATTAAACACAATGAAACAGTTAAATTAAATTATTGAAACAACTAAAAAAAAACATTCATTGCCACAAACCAATAAATGCATTCACTAAAAAGTTGAACTCTGACAAAATAAAAGAA
>JBAMJV010013629.1:20000-37964 GCA_037951105.1 Echinarachnius parma | reverse complement strand
GATAAACATGACAAAACTGGCAACCACCTGATATTTTGTTGTGATTCACCAAATGATATTTTTGAAATGTTAATTTGAAGAAAATAACGTAAACAGACGCATTCATTCATGATAAACACAACAAAAAACCTAAGTCCCCCTATTCAAAATAGCGTAAAAACGATAAGGTTTTGAGCAAAATAACTTGGCAGGATTGTTCCTACACAGATTGACTAGCTTATCTGTGAAAATAAAATTGATCCGCCATGTAATGCATGAGTGAGCACACATTAACGGCAAACTTATCACTTTTCAAAAGTCACAATAGTCAAAAAGTGAACATTTTGCCTTTAATGTGTGCTCACTCACGCGTGACTCGACGGACCAATTTTATTTTCGCACATAAGTTATTCAATAAGTGTATAAACAATCCTGCCAAGTTATTTTGCTCAAAACTTTTTCGTTAAAAAGTTATGCTATTTTGATTAGGGGGGACTTAACTTGTTTTGTTGTGTTTAGAACAAGACGACAGCAAACTTGGACACGGGTAGTTTTTGCATGACTTTGGATAATAAGATCTTGCTCGATGATGCGTAAAGTGCTCAAAATGTGTGATATATCATTTTAAAGGCACGTTCCCAAGCTTTAATGTGATACCAATATCAACATATATATATTTGTAATTGTGGATTTATAAGCTATCAAAGTCCGGTTTCGTTTTTTTTTTTACTCCCACTGTATAACGCATTATTTGCTTGGTAACCTTCTCAGAATGCTTTACAAAGACAGTATTTCCTCGGTTATCAGAGATACACACACACACACACGATCAACCCGCCCGTATACAGTGCCACTCCCTGGGGACCATTCTAGCCGAGGTACATGTTCGAGATCGCACACACGTCAAGACAGTTATATATACACACCCTCCACTCATGTTGAATATACCAATTTAATTATACGGTAAGTGTCATGTTGCTAGCGCTATACTTCGGAGTCCAATGTCTTGTAAATTGTTTTAATCGTAACACCCATTGTTCCATTCACGGTATTACAAAACCATGCGACTCGGAGCCATTATTTTATCATTATTGGAAAAGCAATATACAGTCAAACCTGTATTAGTGGCAATCTGTCTATATGCATCCAACCTGCCTATAGTGGCCACCAAACGTGTTCCCCTGCAGAGGAAACAATGTTAAATAACCTTTCTATAGAGGTCACTTGTCTACAGTGGGGTCATTCCATGTCAAATCACCCAAAAAAAGTGAAAACTTTCATCGCACCCCCTTCAAATTTGCTAATATTTGGTATGTATGATATTTCAACATTTCAAAGCGCAAATATCTAAGTTTAAGCCCGATCCGCCCAACGGTTTTGGCGCTATGGTCGATTCTTATGGGGGAGTTTTGTCAGAAATGGGCGTTAGCACCCTTTTTAAAATGGCCATTGTCCATTAACCGTTGGGTCAAATTATTTTGTAATGGTGTCATTGGACTGGGGATGTTATATGCAATCCATTTATGCAATTTTTGTTCATGCATGAGCGAGTTTGGATACGATAACCTTTGACCTTAGACTTTAACCTTCCATTTTACCTCGTGGATCAAATAATTTTGAGAATTTGTTTGGCTTAAACATCTTGGTTTGATATAATTTCTACAACATATGACCTGCACCCATGTCCAAGAATTATATGGGTGTATTATATATGAAAAAGACCTATTTAAAGTCATGATTAGAGCCTATTCACACCCTGGCTTACCACATTTAAATAGACCTGCTAAGCCCCATACAACAGAAATCCAGACAAATAGCATCATTGATGTTCTAATGATACCACATTTTTTCAACCAGACAAGGGCCCTGTTGCAGAAAGAGATCAAACCAATTGTGAGTCAGATCAAATGTTCTAAATGCACAAATCTGATTGGTTGAAATGCAGAAAATGTCTCTCTCTGCGATCTGTAGATCTGTAGATCTTTGCTTGAATACAATCTTTCAAGTTCGAGTTCAAAATGCAAACTTGTACATTTTCTGCATTTCAACCAATCAGATTTGTGCATTTAGAACATTTGATCTGACTCACAATTGATTTTATCTCTTTCTGCAACAGGGCCCTTGTCAAGTTGGAAACATGTGTGGTATCATTGGAACATCAATACAAGTAACATGATGCCTTTTGTCTGGATTTATATTGTATGGGGATAAGCAGGTCTATTTAACTTTGCTGAGCCAGGGTGTGAATAGGCTCTAATCATGACTTTGTATAGGTCTTTTCATACATAATACACCCCTATAGAATTCTTGGACATGGGTGTAGGTCTAAAATAATTCAATTTTGCATGAAATTTGCAAACTTAAAACGAGGCTGTAGAAAAAACAATAAATAATATATCTCCAATTCTTTCATATGTTGTAGAAATTATATCAAACCAAGATTTAAGCCAAAAAAATTCTCAAAATTATTTGATCCACGAGGTAAAACGGAAGGTCAAAGTCTATGGTCAAAGGTTATCGTATCCAAACTCGCTCATGCATGAAAAAAAAATGCATAAATGGATTGCATATAATATCCCCAGTCCAATGACACCATTACACAATTATTTGACACAACGGTTAATGGACAATGGCCATTTGAAAAATGGTGCCAACGCCCATTTCTGACAAAACTCCCCCATAAGAATCAACCATAGCGCCAAAACCGTTGGGCGGATCGGGCTTAAACTTAGATATTTGCGCTTTGAAATGTTGAAATATCATACATACCAAATATTAGCAAATTTGAAGGGGGTGCGATGAAATCCATTGGGTGATTTGACATGGAATGACCCAGTGGCCACTTTGCTTGTTTCCCGTAAGTGGTCAAAATGTACACAGGTTTGACTGTATCAGGATTAATACAATTATAGGAGTATGCGTCTGTTTAACGTGTATCACACATTTGTTCTAAGCTTGTTCGGTTGTAGGGGTTGTTCGACCAGTTGGTTGTTCATCCACTACGACATCTTTCATGTCTTTCTGCTTCGCTTTCTTCTCCTGCTTAGCGCGCCTTCTTTCCCGCGTTTTCTTGACCTTCTCCATATCGGCGAATCCGATCTTAGACCCCAGCGCAGCGAGCGCGAAGCCCTCGGAAGTATCCAACCCGGTCCCCAGCACGATGAACTCCGCCTCATCCTCGTTCCAAACGAGTTTGGTGTCGAGCGCGAGCCCCAGCGTGCAGAGCACAAGCTCGGCGATCATGCAATCGGTGGTGCAGCACGACGTCGTGCAGTCACTGACGATCTCCAGTCCGTCGCCCTTCGACAGCGTGCAGCCGACGGCGGGGCCCTGGAAGTCCAGCTCGGAAGCCCCGCCGCAGCATTCCTTGATGCAGATGGAGCCATACTCCGCGGAAGCCGACACGCATTCGCCATCATCGCCGAGCCCGACTTCAACACCGAATGTAGGCCCTTCCTCATCCTCCTTATCGTCAGCAGCTACTGAGTTGGGCCTTGAGTCGCCGTTTGGTTGTTCAACTTCAGCGTCGTTGGTCAATTCGACGGCTTCGAATGCCGGCGCATTTGACGATGCCGGTTGGTCCGTAACGGCTTCCTATGGACAGAAATGGATTAAAGGGAAATATTGTTTTCAAAAATATGTAATGTCAGGGTACACGAGCAGCTGTTATGATTTTAAGTGTGGGGGGGGGGGGGGGGGGTGTAGTTCAACACACTAGCCATGTGGAAGCTACATAGTAGGGGACACGAGGGCGTGTGCCCCCAATAGTTTGACAAATCAAATATTGTTTTGCTCAACCGCAGCGTCTCTGGTCAATTCAACGCCTACGAATGACGCATTGGATGATGTCGGTTGGTCTGTTTACGGCTATGTGCATATATATCTAGAAATAGAAATAGTTGTTATTTCAATATCTCAGGTAGTCCGAAAAATCAGCCAATGTTTCGAGGGTTCTCTGACGATTTTTTGATCTCACCCACTCTAGCTCTACATATGGTATGACGTCATAATATTAAAAGACCCCTCCAGAACGAGGTGGATTTTTCTGTCTATATGTCAGGGTACGTTAACAGGGATCATACTTTGAAAGGGGGTAGGCTGTAGATCAACTTATTAGCCACTCCGAAGCTTTTTAAGTTGGCAAATCGCTGTCTTTTCCAGCATTCTAATATTATGGATGTATGGACGACAATCGACTATGAAAATCAAGTCACCATTTATATTTTTTTGATGCGACGCAAGTGTAACATTTCTCTTTGCTATTAGATATTTCACGTTTGTTGTTAGAAGTTATGAAGCCCTTAAAAGTCATACATTTTGGGGTTTTCCCTGAAATCTGCACACAGTCATCAATAAGATATTTTTAGAACAAATCAAATGATTGTCCTCATGAATACCAAAAATGTTTAAAAGGAAATATTAATACTTTTGTTGTATGTTTAGTTTATTAAATTCAACATTTTCAACGCAAAGGAATATTAATTGTATACAATTAAAAACAAAACATGAACAATAATGTTTCCGGAGATCAATAAACTGTCTGAACGTAACAAAGGGAAACGTTTTTTGTTTGTTTAGTATTTAAACAATAATGCGGAAACAAACTTTTATTTGTAATAACAACGAACAAAAGTGCATCCAACTTTGTTTTTAAGCACCAAAGAGTACACAATCAAAGAAGAGACGCAATATTTGTCTTCATGGACATTAGCCAAGCGTTAATTCTCATGTAAATTCCATTTTTGTTTTTGTATTTATTCAGTATCACGTATTGTCTTCCACCTGAAGAACAAGCAGGCAAAGAGAGAACCGAAGCTAGATTGGAACAATACATGCAGCTCAACCACTGCGAGCATCCAGTGTACCTAGGTGTAAAACTCGATCGCACCTTATCCTATAAGAAGCACATCGAGAAGACGGTAGGCAAAGTAGAATCTCGAAATGCCATAATCGGGAAGCTAGCAACTTCACACTACGGCGCTGACCCCAAAACTGTTCAAACTTCAGATGTCGCCCTCTGCATGTCATCCGCAGAATATGCGTGCCCAGAATGGAGCAGATCAGCCCACGTGAAGAAGCTTGACACCGCACTCAACAACACATATCGAAAGATAACAGGCTGCCTGAAACCAACAAAAGTTGAGGAGTTATATCACCTCACTGGCATCGGATCTCCAGACCAAAGACGCGCTAATAACAACTGCCTAAAGGAATGGATGAAGCAGACGACAGATGGCAGACACATGTTATACGGCTACCAACCTCCCCACAGACGCCTTGTATCCCGACACAGCTTCCTCGATTCTGACCCACCACCTGAGCAGAATCCTCCACCATCAGCCAAGCCTCATCAAAGGACTAAACCTGATGAAGTGGCCAGAGTGGCAATGCCTGAACCGAATGCGGACGAGAATGGGACTGTGTAAGGTCAACATGGCAAGATGGGGCTTTGCCCATGAAGGAGAATGCGGAGAGACTCGGACGACGGGACCACATCCTGCAGTAGGGCGGGACGGCTTGCACGGATGACGACCTGTCCCTCGTTAATGAGACGGCCATCGCATGCAGCCATTGAGAGATGGAACAACTTTATTTAGGAACTGTATCTTTTATCTTGATCTAATCAAGGAGACACGAACGAACGAACGATCACGTATTGAATAATTTGGATACAGTAATTATGGTGAAGGTCCCAACGGATTATCCCTTCTTGTACAGAAAAGAAATATTGAACAAAACATTCTGATATGTAAGCCGATGCACTTAAACGCGCACACAAACAAACAAACAAACAAACAACCAAACAAGCAGACGCTCACACATACGAACAAACACACACACACACACACACACACACACACACACACACACACACACACACACACACACACACACACACACACACACACACACGCACACGCACACGCACACGCGCACGCGCACGCGCACACGCACACACGCACACACGCACACGAGCACACACACACACACACACACACACACACACATGTTACGAAAATTCGCTACCTTAAGCCCTGGTCACAACCCACCGTGCGTGTTTTTAGTCCGTACGGTTTTTGGGGAGGCCACGGCCGCCACGTTTTTCTGAAAACGTAGGGAGGGAGTGGCAAAGGCAGGGAGGGAGTACCGGCAACGCACGTCACACGCACGGTGTAAGTACGGGGCCCGCACGCCACGCCTGGCCGTGAGCGGTTGCGTGCATCGTACGTTGCGCACGTGGTAAGTGCGTTGTACGTGCTTACAACGTGCTTACAACGTACGGTCTCCGTGCGGTTGCCACGTTATCGTACGGAGGCCGTACTTACACGTGCTGCTCACGTACGGTGTCCTTACTCACTAAGTGCGTGCAAGTGCGAACAACCTTTTCTGCTCATATTATACTGCAGAAATCAGTGCGCACAACGTGCGTTGTAAGTGCGGAGCACGTGCTTACTCGGTACGGTCCACGTGAGTTCTGCGTGCTCATTGGACAGTTGAACTGGGGAAGTGCCGAGTAAGCACGGACCACGCACTTATCACGTGCGCAGCACGCACGTGCGCTCATTGGCTGTAGAACGCAGCGAAAACGCAGCGAACGCAGCGAAAGTTCCTCGTGCACTAAAAGTGCTACGTCGTGTCTGCGTGCTCCCAAATCCGTACTGAGTCGGTACTGAGTCGGTACTCACCACGTACGGATACCCAAATTTTGCCCACGTTTTTGCAAGTAGACAGCACGCACGGGGCACGCACTTGCAAGTACGGCGGGTTGTGACCACCGCTTTATGGAGCATTGCTCTACGGAGACATCCTACAAGTTCAGTACTATCCTTATGAATCATCCTTATGGAGTCAATGTTTGTGAATTAATTAGCATTAATTAATTAGTATTAAGTCTTATCCATCATTAATTTATATTTATTGATGTACTATCATTTATATTAAAATGGATGATGAATAAGACTCCCGGATAATACTTCATACTAATTAACTAAGTAGTATTTCTGTACTAAGAGATATGAGTAGCGCCCTCACCTGATATCCTACTGTCAGGTTAGTTGTCTCCATAGAGCTCACACTCACACACACACTCGCACATAATTGCATCACACAGCTTTTTTTTTTTAAACAAAGAGTACCCCCTCTGGAGACCTCGCTCTTAATCATTCAACGCGATCAAAATAATTTGTGTGAAAATCAATTCTACGTTGTTTTTCCTTATGAAACGAGAGTTGATGTCTCCATGCGAACACACACACACACACACACACACACACACACACACACACACACACACACACACACACACACGCACACACACACACACACACACACACGCACATACTTGTAGGAGTCTTCAAACGGGGATAAAATTTATAACACCTTCAAACGGGGATATCCCCGCTTTTTTCGGCTTTTTTGGCTTATCCCCGGTTTGCCGGTGTGTAAACATGGACATATGCCCAATGGGCATACACACACACACATTCACACACACCCACATACACAAACAGTCCATTCATACACACCATCGGTTACATAGATGTAAAATGGGCAATTAAGGGATATCCTTCAAAAATCATAATAACATACAGTACAGCCCTTAAGACGATCCCTAAAGCACTATAGAGGCTGTTCGGAAACCGGGGATATCCCCGGTTTCCGACATATCCCCGTTTGCCGGTGTGTAAACCCGTGTGTATCCCCGTTTGCCGGTCCTTACAAGTGCACACACACACACACACACACACACACACACACGCACACACACACACACACACACACACACACACACACACACACACACACACACACACACACACACACACACACACACACACACACACACACACACACACACACACACATACACACACACACACACACACACGCGCACACACACCTCCAGCGATATCAGCAATACATTATTAAACTTTGCTATAAGCCTCAAACAGACAAAAGAGAGAGATGTGAGATAAAAACATTACCTCCTCTGAGATATTCGAACGTATCGCACCATAGTCTCCACGCTTTAACATGTTTAAGAACCCGCTCCCACACGCGCAATCATGTAAACAATAACCAAGATGTATTATTTCATATTTGTAACAATGTCAGGTTGGGCGCACTATAGGTGCCCTTTGATATCGCGTTCAGTTGATTGTAAAGAAATAAAAGATTTATAGGATAAAAGCCATACACGTAGCCAGGGGTACGTCTGGGGTACACAACATACAAAACTAAAACCAATGGTCTCGATCACAATCGTTCTCGGCGATGACATACCCCCTCCCCCCCCCCTCCCCCCTCCCCCCCCCTCCCCCCTCCCCCCCTCCCCCCTCCCCCCCCCTCCCCCCTCCCCCCCCCTTCCCCCTCCCCCCCCGGCTTACATAACTCAAACCAGTGGATTTGGTCTCGACCAAGATCGGTCTCGGTCATGTGTTTGCATATAACGCACCCCCCCCCCCCCCCCCTCCCTTGAACAATCCTGACTTAAGGTCTGTATAATTATAAGCAAGTGTCCCATGCGATCTTATAATGGCGTGTTCAGGGTTCATGAAAATGTGACGATCCCTCCAGTGACACACAAGTAAACACTGAAAACTGAGCCGATCGGAATGACAACCAGTCGAGTCGGCTCTGTCTGCGCCGGGCTTTAGGCATGTTAGGGGGCATACATAATAGTCCATTAATTAATTCTGTATAAAATTCCTCCTCTGTACGACCATGATTCCTATCATCATGGGATTGTTTTTTATTAGCGTGATTAGCTCATATTAGCGCCAAAGGAACTTCTATTGGAATCCAGATAATTTAGATACTTCCGACTTTATTGTCCATATTCAACAGGTAAAGCTCTGCAAGTGGCAATCATTACATTTTCCTAGGGTCACCTAATGGGAAACTAATCAAGGTAATACGATGACAACCTGACCATGCAACATGATACGGAGTCTGACCCAATGAAAGTTGTGGATACGATGTACAGATTTGGGCCAGACAAATTGAACTATTTTTCACATGTTCATGTATGTAAGATAATGCATATTACCATGTGCATCTGAATCTGAATTAAAGCTCTGAATTTGATTGAATTAAATAAAACTATGTCGTTGATGGAACAAAATATATTGACCGTGCGTGGTATAACCTTCTTTAAACCGCATCTTGTTGTATTTATGCATTTATTAGCTACACAGTTTTAATGTCATGTTTATTTGAATTAATTTCATTGATTTCAATCATAAAAACAAATATACACATCAGTTCAAAACGATCAATGAATAAAAGTAAAGGGGAAAACAACCCGGAATTGGTTATTGATTATTCATCTCCCCCACAGTGCCTGTTTTGCACCCAGGGTGGCAATTCATTCAAAGAATCTTTACACAAAAAATATGCATCACTTTAAAACAAAAAAAATAATAATAATGCTTACAAAATACATATTTAAATCAATACTTTTTAAATACTTTTTTAAAATTTGTTTTTTACACACACACACACACACACACACCCACACACACACACACACACACACACACACACACACACACACACACACACACACACACACACGCGCACACACACGCGCACACACGCGCACACACACACGCACACACACGCACATACACGCATACACACACACACACACACACACACACACACACACACGCACGCACACACACCTCCAGCGATATCAGCAATACATTATTAAACTTTGCTATAAGCCTCAAACAGACAAAAGAGAGAGATGTGAGATAAAAAACATTACCTCCTCTGAGATATTCGAACGTATCGCACAATAGTCTCCGCGCTTTAACATGTTTAAGAACCCGCTCCCACACGCGCAATCATGTAAACAATAACCAAGATGTATTATTTCATATTTGTAACAATGTCAGGTTGGGCTCACTATAGGTGCCCTTTGATATCGCGTTCAGTTGATTGTAAAGAAATAAAAGATTTATAGGATAAAAGCCAGACACGTAGCCAGGGGGTGCGTCTGGGGTACACAACATACACAACTAAAACCAATGGTCTCGGTCACAATCGGTCTCGGCGATGACATACCCCCCCCCCCCCCCCTCCTTACATAACTCAAACCAGTGGATTTGGTCTCGACCAAGATCGGTCTCGGTCATGTGTTTGCATATAACGCACCCCCCCCCCCCCCCCCCCCTCCCTTGAACAATCCTGACTTAAGGTCTGTATAATTATAAGCAAGTGTCCCATGCGATCTTATAATGGCGTGTTCAGGGTTCATGAAAATGTGACGATCCCTCCAGTGACACACAAGTAAACACTGAAAACTGAGCCGATCGGAATGACAACCAGTCGAGTCGGCTCTGTCTGCGCCGGGCTTTAGGCATGTTAGGGGGCATACATAATAGTCCATTAATTAATTCTGTATACAATTCCTCCTCTGTACGACCATGATTCCTATCATCATGGGATTGTTTTTTATTAGCGTGATTAGCTCATATTAGCGCCAAAGGAACTTCTATTGGAATCCAGATAATTTAGATACTTCCGACTTTATTGTCCATATTCAACAGGTAAAGCTCTGCAAGTGGCAATCATTACATTTTCCTAGGGTCATCTAATGGGAAACTAATCAAGGTAATACGATGACAACCTGACCATGCAACATGATATGGAGTCTGACCCAATGAAAGTTGTGGATACGATGTACAGATTTGGGCCAGACAAATTGAACTATTTTTCACATGTTCATGTATGTAAGATAATGCATATTACCATGTGCATCTGAATCTGAATTAAAGTTCTGAATTTGATTGAATTAAATAAAACTATGTCATTGATGGAACAAAATATATTGACTGTGCGTGGTATGACCTTCTTTAAACCGCATCTTGTTGTATTTATGCATTTATTAGCTACACAGTTTTAATGTCATGTTTATTTGAATTAATTTCATTGATTTCAATCATAAAAACAAATATACACATCAGTTCAAAACAATCAATGAATACAAGTAAAGGGGAAAGCAACCTGGAATTGGTTATTGATTATTCATCTCCCCCCACAGTGCCTGTTTTGCACCCAGGGTGGCAATTCATTCAAAGAATCTTTACTTGTGGATACGATTACAGATTTGGGCCAGACAAATTGAACTATTTTTCACATGTTCATGTATGTAAGATAATACATATTACCATGTGCATCTGAATCTGAATTAAAGTTCTGAATTTGATTGAATTAAATAAAACTATGTCATTGATGGAACAAAATATATTGACTGTGCGTGGTATAACCTTCTTTAAACCGCATCTTGTTGTATTTATGCATTTATTAGCTACACAGTTTTAATGTCATGTTTATTTGAATTAATTTCATTGATTTCAATCATAAAAACAAATATACACATCAGTTCAAAACAATCAATGAATACAAGTAAAGGGGAAAGCAACCTGGAAATGGTTATTGATTATTCATCTCCCCCCCCCCCCCCCCCCCAGTGCCTGTTTTGCACCCAGGGTGGCAATTCATTCAAAGAATCTTTACACAAAAAATATGCATCACTTCGCGTGATATGTATTGCACTTTCCTTACAAAATTAGATTCAATTATCATTGTTTTGTTTGGTGCCAGGTTTATAAAGCTTATACCAATGAAAACAGTTTTATGGGGACGTCCCCCATTCAAGAGTCTTTGTTCGGAGTCTAGGATTTTGTTTAGTGCCAGGTTTCAGCTTATAGCAATGAAAAAGAGTTTTCATATAATTTCAATTTATTTACATTCTTCATAAAAACATCAAAAGATACAATACATAAACTATTATAATAAGTTATACAAAATAAATGTCAAATACAATCAAATAGCAAATTAAATCAATTGAGAATGTGGGGCCAACTTAGAAGAGCAGAAGCCTTATTTGGTGTTGACCCCGATTACGAAAGGAAAATATTATAATGCAAGGGGAAGTGTTTTTTCAATTAAACCAATAGACACTTTAAAATCAAATAATATTTTACATATATTCTAGTCAGTGTATCCTACAAATACAACTATATATCCTATTCATACAAATTCACACACTCAAGTACATACCCACGCAAATTACACATACATGCCCTAACCATTTCATATCTATAAATTCTCTAACAAAGTTATTTGTTGAGTTTTCGTTTGAAAGTATTGAGAGTTGGACTTTTGCGAATTTCTAAAGTGAGGTTATTCCAAATTATAGGACCTTTATAAAATATAGAATGTTTAGAAACCATCGTTCTAACTTTAGGTAAATGATAATTTGATGCAGATCTTGTATTATAATCATGATAATCCAAATTAAAAGAAAAGTAAGAGCATAATCTACCCGGAATTTTGTTTTTAGAACACAAATACATGAAAATTGCAATATTATAATTATTCAAACAAAAAATATTGAGTATTTTCAAATGTTCAAAGATTGGTTTTGTGTGAGCGAAGTATGAAGAGTGGGAAATTATTCTGACAGCCTTCTTTTGTAACAAAAACAATCTAGATACATAATAATCATTAGAATTAGCCCAAGTTATGTTGCAATAATTTAAGTGTGGTAGAATAATAGCATTATACAACAATATTAAAATAGTCTGGTGGAAACTTTTTAGCTTGTTTATAACACCAATGCTTTTAGATACTGTGTTGCAGATGACACCAATGTGTTCATGCCATGACAATCCACTATATATGGTTACTCCTAAGAATTTCAATGAAGAGACTCTCTCTATATCTTGATTACCTATTTTAACATTAAAATCATATTCAACATTTCTTTTAGTAAAGTCCATATTATTTTGTTTTATTTACATTTAAGACCAATTTATTTACAAGTAACCAATCAAAAAGCTTCTCTAATTCTTGATTGAAATTTTCCATCAAAGTAATATGTGGATCGTCATGTGTCATGAACACACTGGTGTCATCTGCAAACTGAATGAAATTTAAACGTTCAAATATGTTACACAAATCATTCATATAGACTAAGAACATTAGTGGTCCCAGGATAGAGCCCTGGGGCACTCCACATCTTATTTGTCTCATTTCAGATTTACTGTCATTAATCACAACATATTGTTTTCGATCCAACAAATAACTTATACACCAATCTGCTAATACACCTCTAATTCCATATTTTCGTAATTTGTTTACTAAAATAGAATGATCAAGAGTGTCAAACGCCTTACTGAGGTCAAGGAACAGGCCCAACATAATTCTTTTATTATCAAAACAAAAATTTACTTTATGGATAAACTCAAGTAAAGCTGAAGATGTGGAGTGCCCCGATCTAAATCCATATTGATTCTGGGAAATAATATTACATTCATTAAAAAAACATATCAATCGGTTATAAAAACATTTTTCTAAAATTTTCGAAAAAACAGGGAGCACTGAAATGGGCCTATAATTGCAAACATTATTTTCTAATCCACCATTATATACGGGAATTACTCTTGCAATTTTCATTTGGTCAGGAAATATGCCACTCTCTAAGGATACATTAAAAATCTTACACAATGGAATACAAATAATATAAATGACACGTTTAACAACAGAAATATGAATATCATCAAATCCAGGGCTTGAATGATTCTTAAGGTCACATACAATATCAATAATTTCTTTACATGTCACAGGTGGAAAAAATGCAGATTGATTATTATTTTCAATGTATTTCATGCAATCTTCTTCAGTTGATTGCACATTACCCCTTAAGTTGTGACCAATATTCACAAAATATGCATTACAAATATTAGAAATGTCCTCTTTATTCTGTATAGTATGATCTTCAAATAATATTTCTATTATAGGTTTTTTTTTTGTTCCTCTTATTACCCAGAATGCCTTGCAATATTTTCCATGTGTGCTTCATATTTCCCTTAGCACTATCAAACTTCTGTTTAAAATATGTATTTTTAGATTTCTTAATTTCATTATTCACCAAATTTCTATATCTTTTATATTTAGTAAGTCTATAATCTGTCCGATTGCGTAAATATTGTTTGTATAATAACCATTTCTTTTTGCATATTTTCCGTAATCTTTTAGTAAACCGTGGTTTGTTTTTTTCGCTTTTTTCCACCTGTAACAAATGTAATAGGAAAAGAATCATTATAGCATTGTAAAAACTGTTTCAAGAAGCAATCATAACTGTGATTCGGATCATTGTCTAATATCCATGATATATTACTAATTTTATCAATAAAATTAATCATATTGGCTTCACTCAAATTCCTCTTCATATTAAAAAAGTCATTTCTATCCTTGTGGTAATTATAACAAATAAAAAATATTGGAAAATGATCACTTATGTCTGCTAATAATACACCAGAAAATATATGTTCTAAATCATTTGTAAATATGTTATCAAGCAGTGTACATGGAGACTGAGTGATCCGAGTCGGAATATGAATCAGAGGAAACATAGAATTTACCATAAAAGAATCAAGAAAGTCATTAACACTTGAAGTGGAAACTGCATTCAATAAATCAATATTAAAATCTCCCATCAAATACACTTGTTTATTTTCTAAATTAATTGTTTGTAATAATGAGGAAAGAGACTCTTGAAATAATTGAATAGATTGACCGGGTGGTCTGTATACAGTACCAACAATAATATTTTTATGAAATGATTTAATTTCTACAAAATAATATACTTTCAAAGAAATCTGTATTAACATCTAATTCTTCTCTATGTATAAAATCTAAATATTGGCGAATAAAAATTCCCACACCTCCACCTCGTCTTGCCTCACGACTATTTCCAACAAAATCATAACCTTCTATGCATGTTTTACAAAAGGGATCATCAAATCATATAGACTATATTTCTTTACTCATTTGTATTGATTTGATTATATTTCTGGCCAGTGTTCCTTCGGGGTCGGAGGGACCGCATGCGTGTTCCCTAAATCTCCGGTAAAGGGGTACTTCTCGCGCGACAAAGTCCGGCCAGAGACTTTTCACCCGGAAATTTCTTTTAAAAAGGGAGTGTGTGTTTTTTTTCTTTCTCTCTCTCTTTGGACTCCTGAGAAATGTAAAAAGGGGGTTATGAAATATCATTGTTTATATTATTTGAAAATCGTAGAAAATGTATCAAATCCCGGGATCAAATTCCTGAAATTCCTGCTAGCTCACCTGAGATAGGGGGTACATTGAGCTGTGTTCCGGAATAAGGGGGGGGGGGGGGGGGGGGGTCTCCAAGGCAGGAAAAGCCTGCGAAAAGCCCGCGAAATGGGGGTTCAGAACTTTTGGCAGTCTTGAGATAGGGGGGGGGGGGGGGTGCTTTTAAAAGGAGGGAATAGTCCAAGAGCATTAGCTAAAATATGGCCAAACCCGGACATTTTTCAAAACAAGCTGAATTTTTTAGGATAGGTTCAGACAAATGTGTTGAATAACATACTAAAAGTCCCCGGGAATCCCCCTTGTACGTTTTCCAGAATCCAAGATGGCGTCCAATATGGCCGCCATTTTTTTTTTTTTTCTCATAACCCTGGCTCTAGTCAAGCTAGAAACATGAATAAAGTGTCTAAACATATGTTTTTATGACAAAGGAATCGATTTACATATTTATCTTTTAGGTTTCAAGTAGTGAAAGCACCGAAATCCAAGATGGCCGCCATTTGAAGCCCGAAATGGCTGTCATTTTTAGGTTTTCTCATAACTCTGGCTCCAGTCAAGAAAGAAACATGAATTAAAGGACAATGAAATGCAGACAAATTGTTGTATGCACTATAAGACACTAAATATAATTAATAGTCTCTGAAAATTTGAGCACAATCGGTCAAGAAATAAGAAAATTATGGCTCTCTGAAAAGAGCCATGTATTTCTTTGAGTGGCTCAAATTGGCAACGCACTCTGGTAAAGTTGTGGACAACTCCCCATACATTTTGTACACACAATTTCAGTTTTGTTCAATTTTCTCAAAATGTATGTTTACCCTTCGTTCGAGTTCAACATATGTTTTGTAGAATGCTTTTATACATAACATATCATGAGTTGGGGGAAGGGGAAAATCTGACTATGAAGAAAACTGTAAAAATGGGAACATTTGTGTACAAACCATATGGGGAGTTGTCCACACACTTATCAGAGTGCGTTGGCAATTTGAGTTCCCCATAGGAATAAATGGACATCTTCAAAGAGCTGTAGTTTTCTTGTTTCTTACCCGATTATGCTCTAACTTTCAGAGATTGTTCTTCTTAATCTCTTCAAGACTTTTAAGGCAACATTTTGCTTGGGTTTCATTCCCCCTTTAAGTGTCTAAGCATATATGTTTTAATGCCAAAGGAATCAATTTAGATTTTTGTTCAGGTTTTAAGTGATCGAAGTTCCAAAATCCAAGATGGCCGCCATTTTAAACCCTAAATGGCCGCAACTTTTAAGTTTTCCCATAACTCTGGCTCCATTTAAGCTGCTAGAAACATAAATGTAGTGTCTAAACATTATGTTTTAATGCCAAAGGAATTGATTTAAATATCTATAGTTTAGGTTTCAAGATATGCAAGTGCCTTAATCCAGGATGGCCACAAATTTATACCCAAAATGGCCGCCATTTAAAACTCAAAATGGCCCAGTTTGTTACGGTTTCCCATGATTCTGGCTCTAATCAAGCTAGAAACATGAATAAAGTGCCTAAACAAATGTTTGAATGTCCAACAAATCAAATAAAATACTTATTTTTAGGGTTCAAGTGATGTAAATTTACCTAATCAAAGATGACCGCCATGTTTAAAAACAAAAATGCCCGTGACTATGATACGTTTTTCATATCTTTACCTCCAGATAACGTATTAACATGAGATAGATGTTCAAATATGTTCCAGTCCATTATGAATTCATTGAGATATCTTCTGAGAGGAAGCCATGCATAGAAATAATCTAAACCAAGATGGTAGGATTGGCAGCCAATACACTGTCGCCCATAAAATTGGAATATTTAGTTTTTATCCAATTTCATTTAATTTCCTGTTTTGCGCCCCATGAATCATTTTAGACGAAGTATAATGATTATGAAATGTGTCCAAACTACCAGGGTAAAATGAATGATTGCATAAATTTGCATTTTATTAATTTAGCCTTTTGTTTTGAGCTTTGAAAGGCAGGACCTTTGATGATTGGCCCATTTCCCTCGCCAAGTGTATGTCCAACAAGTCATCGTTATGGGTTATTTCTCAGAGTTGGCTGTAAATCCTTCGACAAAAATTGGCACAGAGGCTCTCTAGACCATACTCTGCCCAACGCCATTGGCTACACGCTAAATGATTATTGTGCTCCATCAGAAAGGAGTGTCAACGAGCAATGTCCTCTATTCGTTGGAATATCGCAGGTTACGGTCTGTAAAAATCCTCAAACGTCATCGGGAGGAGGGTCAATCAAAGCCACAAGAATCTGTAGGTCGTCCATGATTGACCACCAGCAAAGATGATAACAAACTGCTTATTAACATGTGCGGTAGAAACCGGAAATGCAAAAAAGGAGCCTTCGCCGTCTATGAAGAAGACACCATGGATTCAACGCCTTCTGCCAAACTGTACATCGGAGATCGCTCTAACATCGTCACTGAGCGAGACAAACTACCAAGTGTTCACTCCAAACCATGCAACACAGATCCTTGACCGAACGGATGGAACTTATACAAAGGGTTCGTCGATTACGTGGCGAGAAACTCCCAGGTTACTGCATTCACAAAACATACGCCATAACGTTTGATCAGCCATTGTACATCCAGGTAGCAGAGATTATAGCCTCATCACAAGATATTGATAGAGTGAGTGTTCGTCTAAAGGGATCACACCATCTCATGTCTCGAGAGCATTGGCAGATAATGACCGGAAGTGGATTGGCTGTGGGATACGGTGTATGCTTAGAGATCCATAGTACATACTGTATGACAGCTGACATGTGGACATATCTTTTCCCGCACCCTACATGATTATAAGTGTCTTGATAGATGCACCAGGATATTGGAAAATGAT
>JBAMJV010013629.1:0-15000 GCA_037951105.1 Echinarachnius parma | reverse complement strand
AAAAATCTCAAAAATGAAGAATATGTAATTACATGTAGTCAGTTTAAGCGAGGTTTGGTTATTTTGCCTAGTGTGCGGTCATGCTATTCGTATGACTGGGTCACGTAGCTAGCGCGAGTCACGTAACCCTTGGAATCCCTGTACGAACTTCCTCACTGGGTGAATATACGTATAATGCACAATTGTTTGTTGGACGACGGTTTATTAGTTTTAGGTCTATAACTCCACGAAAAAGAGATTTCAAGCCCTAATTTTTTTCAGGCATGCTATTAAATGACATTTTCTTTCATATAAGACAATAACCTCGCAACTTTTGAAATTTGGCTTGCAAAAGAGGGAATGTCCCTTTAAATAGTTGTTGGTTATTTCTCTATCTAATCACTATTTCAACAAAACATCACATGCACAATATTTTATTAAAAATGGTTGAAACCGATGAGTGTTTAGAGAGCACCCTCTTACGTTTTAACGACTCTTTTTTAATGATAACATGATTTTTACTACGTCATTTGTAATTTTGTGTTCCATTCTAGTTATAACTATTAGTTTGTAATGTAGATGCAGGTTTTGGTTACTAAAATTCAGTTTCACCAAAACTGTACTCTCCTTACCAGAACTCAACTACGGTATCCCTTTAATCAAAATGTTGGCAATAATCTATTATAACATGAAAACATTAAAACTGCAATATACAAATTTCCCATATCATTTACATTCAATATTTGAAGATCATAAAATAAAGGATTGGAATGAGCATAATATTGTGAATGGGTAATACTTCGTATTACTTTCTTCTGAAGTTTAAGTAGCCTTTCCATATCACGTTTGTTAATAATCACATTTTGCTAATAATCACATTTTGCTAAGAATCAAATTTTGCTAATAATTACATATTTAGAATAATTAAATAATACAATTACGATTAAATCAAAACTCACTTACCGGAGCAACAACGGAAAACAATCTTTCACCCGAGCGATTATGAAAGCTCTTTGTCGAAGCTACCAGCAACTCAAATAATCGAGATCTATTCTAATTAGCATATATATATACAATAATGCAAATCCGCTATTTAGAGAATGACTGGTGATCCGTGGCATAGCTGTGGGGGGCACGGAGGGGGGGGGGGGGGGGGAGGGGCTGTGCACCCTCTCCATAATTTAAAGAAAAAACCTAATAAAAACATACAACAGAGAAATACATAATATGCACGTGCCCCCAATATTTGATTGCTGTGCCCCCCACCCCCCTCCCCCCAATCAATTCAACCACGCTACGCCACTACGGGTGATTGTACAATATCATGTGATCATAGGAAAAACCCAGAAACAGCCCCATCGACCGCCTGGGAGTAGGGCAAGGTCTCCTATGGTAGGGGGGGGGGGGGGGGGGGGTGTCGCAGATAGAGCCGACTCGACCCGATCCGACTGGTATTCAGTCCGGCTAGAGTCAGTTTCGCTCAGTCGGAGCCGATCCAACATGTTGAATCGGCCTCGAACGACTTCCGACTGGCACTTGACTGGAAAAAACGGAGTCCTGAGGCAGCGCATACTGAGTTAATCAGGCTGAAAACCAGTCGGCTCTGTCTGCGCCGGGCATTAGGGGTATCGTTATCTGTGCCACAATTGCAATGAGTCAAATTTGTGTATATATGGAGTATGGACTGTCTAGGGGAAAGTGGCCGCTGTAGACAGGTGACCTCTATAAACAGTTTGAATAACGTTGTTTTTCTCAGCAGGGGAACACCCCTGTTGTGACCATTATAAGCAGGTTGGCTGCTATAAACATGGAATTGTACACCTATACCCTCTCCACATAGAGCAATATAAGGGGGAAGGTGGCGAATTCTAAAGCGCAGGGGGGTGGGGGTTGGGAGGGGAGGGGAGGGGCGGAGTACCATGACGCCCCCCTCTCTCTTTATCTAAGCCTACGCCGCTTCACGGTATCGAAACTAGTAGTATAGATCACCATGATCATGACACTGTTGATTTCGTCTTTTTATTACTTTCCAGTATGAAAATCATGTGTAACTGTTGGGGAGGAAGTATTTTATTTTATTTCATGGTATTATTGTATCCATTTACATTTACATTTAGACGGCGCTTCAAGAACAAAAAATTGTGAGGAAGTGAAAAACTGACTGTCAAATTTGAAAGAGCACACAATTTTAATGGCAGAATAAACTTTATTTTATCAAAATCAGTTCAGAAACAGCTAAAATATCAATAAATATATATGATCGGAATAAACCTGGGCCTCAGGATTATTCGATGATTTTACATAAAATGCTTAAAATTGTTCAAAGATTTTCAGAAGAGGTTTTAAATAGTTGTTGATGATCTCTCTATTTAATCATTATTTTAAATAACAAAACATCACATTTTGTATGAAAATTATTAAAACCAATGCGTTTTAGAGAGCGCCCTTTTATGTTTTAACTCTTAACGTGCCAGGGATGTTAATGCTCTATGGCATTTGTGTGTATTGTAACTCGCAAAAATGCGAGCTTGGCACTCAAGGAGTTAATGGCTCCTTTTGAATGATAACAGGCTTTTTTCTTAGTTGTTTGTAATTTGTTATACCTTCCAAGCATGGTGGAGTTATAATTATTAGTTTCTAATGTTATTGTGCAGATTTTGGTTGCTAAAGTTCAGTTTTACCAAAAACGAAACCATCATTTAAATGATCTGTTCACGGTATTACAAACATCATGAGACTCGGGGCCATTATTTATCATCATTGTAAAAACAATATCAGGATAAATTTATATTAGGAGTGTGCGTCTGTTTAACGTGTCTCAGAAATATATTCTAACTAATCTTGTTCGGTCGTAGGAGGTGTTTGCCCTGTCGGTTGTTGATCCACTACGTCATCTTCCTCCTTCGTTTTCTTCTCCTGCTTTGCGCGCCTAATTTCCCTCGCCCTCTTGACCTTCTCCATATCGGCGTATCCGATCTTCGACCCGAGAGCGGTGAGAGCGAAGCCCTCGGAAGTATCCATCCCGGTCCCCATCACCGCGAACTCCGCACCACCCTGGTTCAAGACTAGTTTGGTGTCGAGCGCGAGCCCTAGCGTACAGAGCATGCACTCGGCGATGATGAAATCGGCGGTGCAGCACGACGTCGTGCAGTCACTGACGATCTCCAGTCCCTCGCCCTTCGACAGCGTGCAGCCGATGGCGGGGCCCTTGAAGTCAAGCTGGGACACCCCGCCACATACATCCTTTGTGCAGATGGAGCCATACTCTGCCGTAGCCCGCACGCATCCGGATCCGCCATCGACGCCGAGCCCGAATTCCACACCGACCTTACGCCCTTTCTTGAGATCGTCCTTCTTATCGTCAGCAGTAGGCCCTTTCTTGAGATCGTCGTCCTTATCGTCAGCAGTAGGCCCTTTCTCGAGATCGTCCTCCTTATCGTCAACAGTAGGCCCTTTCTCGAGTTCGTCCTCCTTATCGTCAGCAGCTGATGAGTTGCGCACTGAGTCGTCGCCGTTTTGTTGTTTAACTTCAGCGTCGTTGGTCAATTCGTCGGCTACGAATGCCGCGTTGGACGATGCCGGTTGGTCCGTTACGGCTTCCTATTATATGGACACAGATGGATAGAAGGAAAAATATTGTTGTTAATACATGAATATGTCAGGTTACACAAACAGTAATGTCTTTTACGTGGGCGGGTTGGAGTTCAACACATTAGCCGTGTGGCATAGCTAGGGGAAGAAGGGGGCACGAGGGCGCGTGCCCCCAATAATTTGACAAAACAAATATTTTGTTAGCAGTGCAGGGGCGTCGATCAAGGGGGGATGGGAGGGATATATCCCCCCAAATATTTCAGGTGTGGGGGGGGGGGGGGGGGGGTGGCCTGTATTATCACCCCCCCCCAAAAAAAATATTTGGGGTTCAAAATATATAATAACATTAAAATTAAGGAGCATTGCCCCCTCTCATGAATGGAAGTTGTTACTATAGTCTTCTTTAAACCAATTTTTGATAATGCTAAACTGCCCAAATCCAAAATCTTCCGCCCCCTGGACCCCGAATAAGCTTCCCAATGTGGGTATCCCATGACTGATGCTATTCAGGGGTCCATCAGAATGCTTGCAGGATAAAGTTCATATTGGACAAAGCCCAGCTCATAACATGATGCTTGCAATGTGCACTTAATAATCTTCCAATTTCTAAACAGCTGAAATCAAAAGCTTTGCCCCCCCCCCCCCCCCCTCAGCCATAAAAACCCGGGCACGCTGCTGGGTTGTCGCTTCGCTCCCTCGCCAGAAATGGTCAAAATGACGAATCATCCCCCCCAATGGCGAGAAGAAATCGACGCCCTTGCAGCAGTGTCTTCGGTCAATGCAACGGCTATAAGAATGCCGCATTGATGCCGGTTGGTTCGTTACGGTTTCCTATTGACAGATTGTTACAGGACGGTCTGTTATAGAGATGGATGGTATTTTTATGATTTGAAAGGGGGTAGGCTGTAGAAGAACCTCTTAGCCACTCCAAAGCTTTTAAAGTTGGCAAATCGCTGTTTGTTACAACATTCTATATGGATGCATATGGACTACAGTCGATTTTGAAAATCAAGTCATAATTCATATTTTGGTAAATGTGACGCAAATGCGGGCGCAAATGTAACATTTCTCTTTGCTATTTAATATTTCACGTTTTTTTAATAGTAGTTATGAAGCCATAAAAACGTCAATGTTGGGGTTTTTCCCCTGAAATCTGCACACATCAATAGAATATTTGTTTAAGAACAAAACAAATGTTTGTTTAGATCTGTTCTCATGAATTCCAAATTCCAATGTTCTTAAGCACAAAAGAGTACACAATCACAGGAGAGACGCAATATTTGTCTTCATGGTCATTAGCCAAGCGATAACTCTCATGCAAATGCCAGTTTTGTTTTTGTATTTATTCAATATCACGTATTGAATAATTTGGATACAGTAATTATGGTGTGAAGGTCCCAACGGATTATCTCTTCTTGTACAGAATAAAAAAAATTGAACAAAACATATACTTCTGATTATATCTGCCGCCTGACAAAGTTGACAGGTATGCAAACAGCAAACAGATGCACTTACATGCGCACACAAACAAACAAACAAACAAACAAGCAGACGCTCACACATACTAACAAACAAACACACACAAACACTTTTTAAATTTTTGTTTATTTCTTCATTCAAACACCTTTTCATAACATATCATATAAATGATAGAAATAATGTTCAATAATATGATCATAGTTACTACATGATAATCAATACAATAAAATACTATTTGAATGAAGACAAATTTTAACTCTAAAGCCCGGCGCAGACAGAGCCGACTCGACCCGATCCGACTGGTTTAAATCAGGCTAGGGTTGGGCCCGGTCGGTCGGAGCAGATTTATCGTGTTGAATCGGCCCAACTGGCATCCGACTGTCTCTCGACTGGCAAAATGTGTGTCGCGAGGCACTGAAAACTGAGCCGATCGGAAGGACAACCAGTCGAGTCGGCTCTGTCTGCGCCGGGCATTAGTTGATGGGTGACGAACGCTACATGGCTCTATACATTCAAGTTATATCAAAATAAACAACTACAAAACAACATAAATGTTACCATACATGAATTTGTGGCGCATTCTTCCTAACCTCTTTATAATTACAAATGTTCCCATTGTGTTAAGTGTATACCTATTTTATTTTTAACCAAAGCTTGTTCATATTCCATCCCTTTATACTCTATTAATGCCTTCAGAACTTCCCTTTCTGTAGGAGCTCGTCCATTTTTTCTGCTATTATATATCACGCATTTAAAGGTAGTGTTGAGTATTGGTATTTCCCGAAGTGCCCCCTGATATTTTTGTTGTGAGATAATGAAAAACTGACTGTCAAATTCGAAAGAACATACAATTGTAATGACTTAATTAACTTTATTTGATCAAAATCGGTTCAGAAACGGCTGAAATATCCATTAATATATTTCTATTCAAAATGTTTGTCACCGGTAATCACCGGGCGATATTTAGACTTTTTAGAAAAAAAATTCAAAAAATGCTCGAAGACTACTTTGAAAAAAAATCCGAATAGATTTTTAGAAAGTCGTTGATGATATCTCTATTGAATCATTTTTTTAACAAATATTAAATGCACAATTTTGTATGAAAAAGGCTAAAACCAATGATTGTTTTAAAATAGCGCCCTCTTGAGTTGTAACGGCTCTTTTTAAAAATGATAACAGGGGTTTTACTTAGTCGTTTGTAATTGTGTATACTTTACGAGCATGGTGAAGTTATAACTATTACTTTGTACCGTAATGGTGCAGGTTTTGGTTAATAAAGTTAAGTTTGACCAATACTCAACTATCCCTTTAATAAGTATAATTACATGATTAACTACATTATCATTCCATGCGTTTTCTCTATAACGCCAATCAAAATATCAAATGTATATATGTTGTAATTGGTTCAAATACAATCACAAAATATAATTCTCGTAGTCTTCCATCAAGTGTAAAATATCTAGGAATTAAAACACACACACACACACACACACACACACACACACACACACACACACACACACACACACATACACACTTTTTTGTTTTGGTTCATGTTTTCAAGTCATCAATAACAATTTAGTAAACATAATTCATAATTCATATACATGGATGTTCCATTACAGATCGTAAATAACATAGAAATAACAATTTACATTACATAATTATGAATTACATACAAATAACGAAAAATTGAGGTTGTTAAGCTAAGGTAAAAAGAAAAGAAAAACAAAACAAAAACAAAACCCATTACTTCTATATTCATTCCATTTAAAGACTTTTTCAATTTGACGAAATTAAAATTATACAGTAAATTACTTGCTACGTTGTCAGTAAAAATATCTTTTAATTCACACCATTGACCGTTTTTAATTACGTCTTTTTCTTTTATGATGCCTAAATTAATCCACATTTTAAAATATAACATATCATCCTTACATTTTATATTACTAAGTATTATACCACAACACTTGGTTTTCTATGTACGTTACATGTAGCAAATCAATAAAGCGTAATTTACTCCATATACAAACAAAATCCAAATACAACGCGGGTAGCTAAAATTTGTTTGCAAGTAAAACAATATCTTTTGTATAACAATTACATTTTAATTACAATGGGAATCCCCCAATTTATACTTGTCCAATAAGAAAACAATATATTCCATGCTCCATCCTTATCGCTTAAAAATGTTGATATCCACGATAAACGTAAATAATTTAATTTCAGTTCCATATCAACAATATTCAGACCCCCAGCTATTTATTCATTTATAATAACACTTCTTTTAACTTTATCTATCTTAGAGTTCCATGAAAAAAGAAAATATCAACGCATTCAATTCCTTCAAAATATAATTTGGAACTGGTACAGCCGTCGAAATATATACAAATTGTGAGGCTATTAATAATTGATGCAAAAATACTGCTGAAAACTGAAGAAGAAGATTCTGCTAGGATCGAAAATGTAGGCCCTACATTGACTCTCGCTATTAATAATTGTATTATTGTTACTTTCCTAAAATATGTTAATCTTCTTCTTTTCCATACATTTAAAATATATGTTATCTAATCAATACTTCCCGCCCAATTTAGTTGATCAATTTCGTCATTATCTTTACCCACACATTTCACTGGTGCCTCACTGCATTTCAAATTTTCTATTATTATATCATCTTTTAATACCATTATATCCGATTTATCCCAATTAACCTTTGGACCGGCATTGTCACCAAACTGCCGTCCCAAGGAAAAAGGCAGTATCTACACGATTCAGCGTTTTCTAGAAACTGAGATATTGACCCTTTTGTGTTTTTGCCACAGCCGCTCGGAAATAATAAACTTGTGAAGATAACTTCAGTGTGTGATTAAAGGCTATATAGGAGTCTATTTTTCTTCATACATGAACAATTGAATTTTTCGTTTAATTTTGAGATTTTCATGAAAATGTAGATACTTTGGGAAAATCCCTGGTTCGTAACCGATTTCCCCAAGGAAAAAAGCAGTATCTACATAGAAATTTGGAGGGTGTTGAATTATGCCTTACGTTATGGATAAACCAATCGAAAATGTTTCGGCATATATTCTGTATGTATTATTAACATACTTTAAAGGGGAAAAAAGTTTGATTAATTAAAAAGCGCCCTCTCTAGGCGAGTCACACTTTTCTTAAAAAAGGGACTTATTGGCCCATATTTCCGCAATGAAAGGAAATACGAAGCATGAATTGTATTCATTAACCACGCAAAAATGATTGTTTATACATTTGTTATGAAAGTGTATAAGTTAAAGTGAAAACAAAACTTTGAAATGATAAAGAGCGCCCTCTCTTATCAAGTCTGAAGTTACTTTAAATATGGAATAATGCATGTTACAGTCTGTGCATTGTGTGAATGTGGCAGAGGTACACGCACTTTCATGCATACTTGAATAGCCTTTGTCACAAACTCTGCGCTTTATAGAAGAATGTTGGTCGTATTGCAAAATGCACTTATATGTTAAATTTGCTTCAATGTTTTGTGCTTCACAATTCATATAAGTAATGAAATTTGTTTATACAAGATATAACTATTACAAATGCGCATTATTCATATTGTCTGCTTATAAATAATTTGTTTGTCTTGTGGCGAGACTAGCTGTGTAGATACTGCTTTTTTCCTTGGGGAAAGTGGAGGTTGACTGTAGATACTGCGTTTGAGGGTTGGGAAAAAATGGTGTTCCCAAATTTTTTTCAGAAAACTGAATGTATCACATGAAAGAGCATTGTTTATTGAGTATTTTTCTGCAAAAAAGTGAAAATCAACAAAAATGTCAGATACTGCGTTTTTCCTTGGGAGGGCAGCAAATCTATTTACTTCTTCCATACCACGTACATTTCACTGATTCTTCAGAATCAACAAATACTACAGTATCGTCAGCATACCGAATGATCTGCATTTATTTTACAATGCGACGCACTTTAATATCATTTATCAACTCAATATCTTTTATTAAATCAGTTTGCCTTATCTTTGTGGCTAACACTTCTGCAACAATAATACATAAAAGAGCCGACAATTGACAACCCCTGTCGAACTCCACGCTCAATGCAAAACTTTTGTGAAAGCCATCCATAATTATATGTACACGTCCACATGCGTTACTAAACCCCTCACAAAAAGTTCCGCAATTCAACTTTGAGCCTTCATATCTCTCCTATTACTTTATTACCGTTCATGAATTTGCTATCATTGGAAAGCTTGTATTCCCCCCCCCCCCCCCCTTTACATTGATATGACAATATGGGGCAAAGTCAAAAGTGAAATGTCGCAAAATGCATTGATATTGTCAACAGTGTATCCTCCTTTTGTTGGGAGAATAAAGTGTTCTGAATGATGTTATTAAAGTCGGTCATGCGTGAATGTCAATGGCGTATTATCATTTTCTTTGGAGGATGAAATGTGTATTTATGATTTTGAGGTGATGCAATAACGTTTGTGTATGTTGTTAGGAAGATGTAATGTGTTTTATTATAAAACGGCTCTGGTAAATTCAGTAACGTGATTGGTTAAATCCAGTCACATGACTATTCATTAAATTTCAACAAACAAACAAGAAAAGCGTAACACACATGTGTTGTCACTTTTTGTTGCGCGATATTTGCACGGCTGTGACGTCACAATGCTTGTTGACATAGTTCTACGAAGTCAAACTTGCGAAAGTGATACAAAAAAAAAAGATGGCACATGCTTCGTTCTGTAAATAATGTGTAGTATACCAAACAATGATCGAGTTAGGTCAAACATAGGTCAAATGGGTCATCGGCTGCCGAGCGGTCGCCGCCCGGTGACCGACTGATCTCCCAGCGGCGACCGGGCGGCGACCGCTCGGCAGCCGATGACCTATTTGACCTATTTTTGACCTAAATCGCTCGACGGCGACCGCTCGATTAGGTCGGTGCCCGGACGGCGACCGCTCGGCCACCGAGCGTATTTTGGGCGGCGAGTGAAAAGTGAGCAGGCGCCGCCCAAATTTTAACTCCGCGCTAAAACTTCAGCGGCGACCGAGCGATGCCTAAAAACCAGCGGTGCCTGGGCGGCCGCCGCTCGGTGACCGAGCGATTTTGGCTAAAAACTCGCCGCCCGGCCGCCGAGCAGGCTACTTTTTTGGGTTGTGACCATAGCATTAGGTGTGCGATGTGCACGAGGCGCAAGCCGAGTGCGCATGCGCACACCTAACATAACCGAGAGTACGCTGAATTTACATGATGCACGATAATGACCGTGTATTATTTGTTTTATAAAACAGGCTCAACCACGGATTGTTTTATTTTGCTAGATTATTGAAAACAGGCTCTCCAAAATTAGTAACCAAGTCTATCTACTCTCTAGAGTGTGAATTTATTAGGAATTTACCAAATTAATCATCACTAGATTGCACTCGCTTCACTGAATTTGACTTGCACAGCTCAGCAGATCAAATGCAGTCGCCGAAAATCAGAAAATTTTCCCGTTAAAAGTGAGAATTATCAAAGAATTGTATGCATTTCCATTCCAAAACTTCCCAATATCAAACCACATACCATATAATTTACGAATCTGCTAAGATTTATTTACTACACTAGCGCTCCACAAAAGTGTGTGTGTGCGTGTGTGTGCGCGTGTGCATGTGTGTGTGTGTGTGTGTGTGTGTGTGTGTGTGTGTGTGTGTGTGTGTGTGTGTGTGTGTGTGTGTGTGTGCGTGTGTGACTTTCGGATACAAAGGTGTCTAGAAAATGTGTTAAACATGCATACTTTGTTTTGCGAGTTGATTCATGGCTGTCATACTATGCACACGCATATATTATGTACGCATACACACACGAACACACACACACACACACACACACACACACACACACACACACACACACACACACACACACACAATACATGCGAGTCTACATGTAATCATATCATTTTACTCTTTCATGTACCACCGCACTATGCGCTTTAGTCCTGAATTCTGAAAACGATTTTAGGCTAAAATGTATTATATCTACGTCATATCTTCGTCACTAAAATATGACACTGTACTTAAAGGGATAGTTGAGTTTTGGTAGAGAGGGCGCTACATACAATGATTTTTTGTGAGATAATGAAAAACTGAGTGAAAAAATTTAAAGAGCACAATATTTTAAAGCCAGGATAAACTTTATTTGATCAAAATCGGTTCAAAAACGGCTGAAATATCCATAATCATAGTCATTTGTAATAAATGTGGGGCCCCACACTTATTCGATAATTTTGAACCAGCCGTTAACAATTTTAAAAAATGTTTCCTCTTTTCAAAAAGTAACAAAATAGGTATTTAAATATTTTTTTTTATTTCTCTATCTAATCACTATTTCAACAACAAAATCACATGCACAATATTGTATTCAAAATGGTTGAAACCGATGAGTGTTTAGAGAGCGCCCTCTTACGTTTTAACGGCTCTTTTTTAATGATAATATGATCTTTACTAAGTCATTTGTAATATTGTGTTCCCTTCTAGAATAATTATTAGTTTGTAGTCTAATGATGCAGGTTTTGGTTACTAAAATTCAGTTTCACCAAAACATTACTCTCCTTACCAGAACTCAACTATCCCTTTAAGGAATAGCGACTTGCGAAAACATATTTTAGTGACGGAGATATGACGTAGATACATTATTTTAACATAAATTTAACGTAAAGTGGTTTTCAGAATACACCCCACTAGTCTTCAATTTTTACTTTACTGCAAATTAAAGACTCTTCATTAAAAACAAAGAATAAGGTACAAGGAAAGATCAGAGTAAATTCAGTTAATACTACATTGTATTATAGGCTTAATTTACTTGGCACATCATGAATTTCTTTCTCAGGTGACAAATCATACAAACAAGGCAATTACCGTAATATTTCTCGCCCGCTTGCGCACTTTTGGTTACAAACAAATGCAAGGTTGTGTAATTATCAAACATTATAAAGTCCTGCAGGTAAACTTTCACATTTACCATCGTAACGGTAAATTCCCGGAGGAGCCCGGCGGGTCGCCGCCGGTACGCCTATGGGACACCTACAGGTGACCCGCCGGTCACCGTCCGGTCGCCGGTCGCCGGGCGATTTCTTAAAAATCAGCCGGTGACCGGTGGGGGACCGCTCGGGAACCGGTGGGTCATCGGTCCCTAAACTCCCTAATTTAGCCCAGTTGTGACCTAAAATCGACCGGTGACCGACGGGACACCGACAGGGCACCGCCCAGGCACCGCTGGGGCTCTACAGCCTGCTCGACTTCCCCAAAATCGTTGGGCGATGCCTAAATTCCAGCGGCGACCGAGCAGGCTACAAATCGGTCGGTCGCCGCTCTGAGTTGTGACCGTAGCATAACATAACCTCGAGTGCGCTGCATTTACACAATGCACTCTAGACAGTGTATTATTTGTATATTGACTGATTGATAAATTATCATGATCTTTGTATTTTAGACAGCACAACCCGCACCACGCAACACACACGAAACCTACCCCACCCAACCATGTCCACCATCGATAATTTATATTCTTATAAATGAATGGTAACATCTTTAGTAGTTCATTCCGTCAAAAAGTTCAGAAAAATATGTTTCCAGAAAAAGAAAAAAAAAAATTGAAAACGCATCACCATTCTAAAGCATGCGTTCATAGGTCTGCATACATATCGATGACTACAGAGCAAACGAATCGTCTGGGATTCTATTGTCTCCGAACGTATGCGTGAATAGAATTGGCGCACGCGCACTCGTAAATGTTTGGCGCGTACGGAACCATGAAATAATATTGGTTCTGTAAGTCGTGGTATTTCATTGCATTGTTTATGAATTACACAACCCTTTGCAAAATGTTGGGTATCTATTATTTTGATATCACAAAACGGTACCAAAACATACAATTATGCGTTGTTCTTTGCCTGGTGGTCCCCTTTAAAGGGGTAGTACAGTTTTGGTAAGGCTGAGCTTAAGTAACCAAAACCTGCACAACAACACTACAAACTAATAGTTATTACTTCACCATGCTCGGAATGTATAGAAAAATACAAACGACTAATTAAAAAGCCTGTTATCATTCAAAAAGAGCCATTAAAACACAACAGGGTGCTCTCTAAAAAAGCATTGGTTTCAACCATTTTTCATACAAAATTATGCATGTGATGTTTTGCTGAAATAATGATTAGATTTTATTTTTTTTAAATCATCTAAAATAATAGATCTGGGCTCCAGACATATTACGATCGGATACATTTATTGATATTTCAGCCGTTTCTGAATCGATTTTTATCAAATACAATTTATTCTGCAATTAAAATTGTATGCTCTTTCAAATTTTACAATCAGTTTTTCATTACCTCACAAAATAATTATTTTGTGCAGCGCCCTCTTTACCTACACTGAACTACCCCTTTAAGTTAGAAAACTTCGCATTCAATCAATCTCCACTCCATAATACAATTTACTGATATAGTCAGGTTCACTATGTCGAAATTTTAGCTTTCGTAAACTTTTTTTGGGGATTTGTAAACCTATACATTTTTGGAATCTGTATAGTGTAAGAAGTCAGAAAACCAATGTTTACAATTTGCCGGAAGCATTTATGGCGGCCATCTTGGATTTTCAAAATGGCCGCCATAACAATAGGTGTTTCTCATTATCTCAGCTTCCAGGTGGCCTAGAGTAATGATTTGAACGTCTAAACATATGTTTTCATGGATGGGGAAGACAATGGTACAATGTTAAATAAGATCAACACAACCACAAAGCGGCCATCTTGGATTTTCAAAATGGCCGCCTTGAAAATCAGGGTTTTTCAATATTTCAGGATTCAAGTGGCTTAGAGTCATGATTTTAACGGCTAAACATATGTTTTCAGGGATGGGGAAGACAGTGGTACAATGTAAAATAAGATAAACATAACTACAAAGCGGCCATCTTGGATTTTCAAAATGGCCGCCTTGAAAATCAGTGTTATTCAATATTTCAGCATTCAAGTGGCTTAGAGTCATGATTTTAATGGCTAAACATACATTTTCAGGGATGAGGAAACTGGTGGTACATTGTAAAATAAGTTAAACATAACCACAAAGCGGCCATCTTGAATTTTCAAAATGGCCGCTTTGAAAATCTCTGTTTCTCAATATCTCAGCTTCCAATAGACTAAAGCCCGTCGCAGACAGAGCCGACCCGACCCGAACCGACTGGTTTTCAGTCAGGCTAGAGTCAGTTTCGCTCAGTCGGAGCCGATCCAACATGTTGCCTCGAATGACCTCCGACTGGCACTTGACTGGAAAAACCGGACTCCTGAGGCAGCACATACTGAGTTAATCAGGCTGAAAACCAGTCGGATCGGGTCGAGTCGGCTCTGTCTGCGCCGGGCATTAGAGTCATTATTTCCACGGCTAAACATACATTTTCGCACATGAGGAATCCAGTGGTATAAAGTTAAAAAAAGCTTGCATAACAATATAGCAGTTTAACTTGTTCACCATATTATAATGTTTGTTAATAATGGCTCGGCACTTTTATGTGTAGCAAGTCATAACTTTATTATGTCTAGTCCGCTTCTTGGACAAATTTATAGCAAAATCTTTGCATGTCATAATCATCATCATGATCATTACTATCACTGGTCGGCAACATGTAATTCCGAGAGTCCTCGTCATTCTAGCATTAAGTTCATGCTGAACTATGCATGGTAAATTATTGGTCCTACGAGAGCTTCAATGTTGAACAGTCTTCTCTGCACTGGCATCTCACCATCTCGATGATGGCTTTGCAGGTTGGGAGGACCGGATTTACCTGATCAGCTGATGTGTCCTTGTAGAAGTCATGCTGCAGTGGATCCAGGAACGGCTGCTGAGCAAGGCTTTCTTGACCTCATAATGTGGCCCGGATCTGGACTCGGTGAAGGTGCTGCTTGGAACAACTCGGGGATGCAATA
>JBAMJV010013628.1:0-37837 GCA_037951105.1 Echinarachnius parma | reverse complement strand
GGCAGTACAGATAAACACCAGGCAAGGTCCAAGCAAGGCGAGCATAGGTGCTGTAGACAGAACTACTCATACTACTAAAGTACTAGTACTAGTAGTTTATGACTATGATTTATTAATGCAAACATACATGGAGAGGCACATTGATGTTGTTGCTAATTTGTATAATTTGTATGGTCTCTGTGGCGTTAACTACTCCCCAGTCTTGTATTTAGACTGAACCTTAAGAGAGTATTTAGTCTTTACTTTAGTCTACTTAGTCATAACTTCTACTCATTTACTATAGATAGAGTCTATCAGTATGTCTATTTTTAATTGTCTTTCACCAGGTCCAGGAAGCACCATGACCATACTAAACTTCAAGGATATCAATGTGGATTGCTACCGACACTTCTGCAACACAACAACAATCAGTAGAGCATTGTCAAGATTTCAGAAGAAGAAAGGTAACTGAACAATGATTGAATGCTGCTAAAAAAATAATGTAGTCTAAATCTATAGAACAAAGTAGTGAAGGAGTGTTTTATGTGTGTGTGAAAGCCGGGAGTGTATTCTGAAAAAGATTTAAAGCTCAAATGTATTGTATCTATGTCATATCTACATCAAATTACACTGTACTTAAGGAATAGCGATTTGCTAAAATGTATTTTGGTGACGTAGATAAAATTAATTTGAACTTGAAAATACACCCCCGTGTCGATGTTGGGGCAACACCAGCCACAACACCGAACTTGAAATAAGTCTGGTGTTTGGATTGACCTCGGAAAATATGATCTGCATTTCCAGTAGTTTGTGTTTAAAGCTGGTGTTGAATGTTATCTGCTGAACCCAGTACCATGGTTAATGTTGACAATTTACGTGTAATTTCCCTATTAACTAATACCAACCCCTAGTCATTGGGGAATTTGTGATTTCAAGTTTCTTTTAATCTCAAGATCATGACCCAAATGACAACATCACAATAAAATTGGTTTGACTGAAAATCCTTGGAGCTATATAACATTTGTAAGGAGTAATAACATTTTCTATTTTGGTTTGACAGACAGTATGATTTAAGATTTTACATCCTGCATGATGAAATGTAAATGCCTTTTCTCACTGATTTCACTTTGGTTTACAGGCTTTTTGCGTGAAATTGTGAGAGGATTAAATACAGGCGTGACGTCACTCGGTGTTGAGCTATTGATAATAAATGATGATCTGTATATAATTTTTCTAAAGTACCATCGGTGTTGGAGTTCGCTTTAGCAGCCTGGTCCACGCTCTCAACATTACCACCTACAACAATAATCTACTTGAATTGATTTTTAAATTCAGAATGATTTTGATAAAAATTGGTTTTAATTGTTCCTTTCTTCCTTCTCCTTTTCTTGAATTATTTGTAAATATTCACAGATGCTGAGAAGACACAGCTATCAACAGAAGAGCCCCAGGAAGAGTCAGCAAGTGAGGATTCCCCTGCACCAAAGAGACTGCTTCGGTCCAGCTTGTCATACGACCATCAACCCTCTACCAGCCAATGCCATGTCTTTGACAAGCCGCATGTGTTGCCCGTTCAGCGCCTCATTTGCAGAGGAGCTAAACTAATGAAATTAAGAAAAATCTTATTTTTGTCAATGTTATGTTTAAAAACAAAGACAACAAATCATCAGAGGCAAGTAATAGGGAAGTTGATTGTATGTCTGGTTTACATGCTTTGTATGAATCAATGTAACAGTCACCATGATATTGAATATTTGTTGTATGAATTATGATAATTTTGTATTGCTTACAAGTATAGTAGACTGTCTTGTTAATACTGTACAATGAACATGTACACAATCTTTTGGGGCAGATAAATAGCTTTGTTATTAATGAGTGAGTTTGGTCGTTGTTATGAAACAATACAATTATTAAATACATACACCTGGGAGATTTTGTCAAAAGCAAGAAAATTATATCCCATTATGATAAGAATTCTTGTTCTTACATTGAGTCTACTTCATAATATGCATTACTTCTACTGTTTTGTATTTTGCCCAATTACCAGAACTTCCAGTGATTTTCAATGCATTTGAGATAGATAAAAGAAGATCATAAAGATTTTACTGAATATGGAAAATTTGACTTATCTTATTTTTTTTACAACTGTTCTAATCGTGTTTTAATATCAATTAATTTGGTGTGATAAATAAGTACATTGTCTGGACTCTGGATTGTTTGTATGTTTGTGTACATATATGTGTTGGTGTGTGTATGTGTGTGTGTTAGAGTAAGATAGATATGGGAAGAGAGAGAAGTTGTCTGTATGTGCGTTTTTTAATTTTTTAATTTATGTTACTTATTTCTTTATTTATGTTTTATTTATTTATTTACTTATTATTATTATTAATATTATTATTTATTATTATTATTATTTTGTTTAATTAATTTAATTAATTAATTTTTTTTGGGGGGGGGGGGGGGGGGGAGGGGGGATGTTGTAATTGCCGATGGGATGCTGAAGGATGATTTAAGTTGGGGAGTGTGCTGTGTGATGAATCGGAATACCAATAGTCCTGATGCAAAAACAAAAAAGCTAAATGAACACACAAATACATAAATACAATTTTTAACAAATGTACATAAGTAAATTAATACCAGTCTACCAAATTTCACAATCTCTCCGTCTCCCCTCTATTTCTCTCCTATAATTATTTCCTCAAATGAAAAGTCCACCCTGAAAAAAAGTTGGTTTAAATAGAAGCAGAAAATGTTTCATCATGGAGTTATCAAGTTGTGTTTGATTCATGACTTTCTTATTTTTAATCAGAAATTCAAATTCAGGTTATTGAATAAACATATGAATATAAATTATTCATGGTAAAGCAATGCATAGCAATTAAACAACACTTACAATTAATCAAATATAACAAAATAGGCAATATTTACAAAAAAGTTAATTCTTCACTGTCACGTTCCTCTCTTTTTTTTATGCCATTATCTAAACTAACTTAGTTTTAGGGTGGACTTTCCCTTTAAATAAAGACAAATATATCACAATCCATTCCAAGAGTCACTAGGAGGATAGCTTTTTCCCGGGGTAAATGATACTAGATTCATGCTGATGGCGATTGCATTATGCCTCCATGCCACCTTTCGGAGCCGACCAGTGCCCCGGAGTTCAGGCGACAATAGCCTGATGATCTTCGTTAGCCGAAGTGCTAGTGGCGTATCGGTCTCTTTTCGTAACATTATTTATCAACTTCTAATTTGTTTTTGGTAAATTTTCAAGGTGGTACTCATTCCTTATCTATTTCGGAATTAATTCCTCTAAACGAATTAATTTACTGTGAGTTTAGTTTCCATGTAAACAACAAAATCCAGATAAAGTACGTGTCATTACATCGCATCAAAACAAACTCTTAGCACAACGATAAAACAAGCGATCTGATTGGCCATAGCTTATGGGACACTGTTACGTTCTAATGAGAGATGCACTGGGATTGGATTATGTTTCAGAGAGAAAATTCCAAGTTTTTTCTACTTTTTGAAAAACTGTGCACTCTTTGAGCTTGACGAGTTATGAATTTGTGTTCAGTGACTTTTTCACTACCCACATGCCAAAATTCAGGTAGATACAAGATTTGAAGCACGAAAGTCAAGAAATAAGGCGATTTTCACGGTTCGGCCCGCGGTCTATCTGTATGTTTGTGATTGGATGTGTTTGTGTGTCTCCGTCTGTATGAAGGCTCGAAAACGGACAAAAATTAGATTTTAAAACTGTCCGAATGACGTCACTGCCAATTATCCCTAGCTGGACACGTATCTCTGTCACACCGGCTCTTGGTTGAACAACATACTGTGTATTTCAGAGGCATGTGAACTGTTCGCATCTATCATGTCTCTGAACTGATCGAAAACAAAGTAATGACTCAGTAGGAACGCAACGCGTTGTGAATCGCTTGCATGAATGCAAGTCGTATGCATAAAATATTGCATATAATGCCTATAATGAGCTACGACATGGCCCAGTTCCCCTTCTCCCTGTGTGCTCAGAATTAATTTTCCGACCATGAATTTGCCACAAATTGTAAGCTTAAACTATAAAGATTGTAATATGGTATTCAACTCGTAAAAATTGATGTTTTAAAATGTGTAAAAATAGGAATAAAAACTTGTGAAAAAAATAAGTTTGAAAAGTAATTTCTTTCGTTAAAAAACACTTTTCATTCTCCGTGTATCCAAAATATTAATTACTTACTACTGTTTATAGATATTGCTCTAGCAGAATATCATACTTTCTGTAAAGGTTGTTTTTTCATCCGGTCAGGAACTAGCAAAATACTAGGCGATGCATACGAGACTTCGGCAAATAATTGACATGGTCGATTTGCGATCATTTCGAACCGGGGGATACCACGCCATCTCTTGCTCTGCGTCGATTCTCTATGTACTGCGCGATTATCACGTACAGCGTGCTCTGCATGCAGTTGGCCATGAACGAACACGCACCTGATTTTACTTTCGGGTGCGTAACCCCCGGAATAAACGGCTTTATATTGCCCCACATACGTATTATTGTGTATGTTGTTATCATCGAACATGACTTGAACAAGAAAAAAGTGAAAATACAAATAATGTCTTCACTGGGATTGCAATAGTAACGTTCAATGCATTACAAAGGCTTCTCACGCATGTGAGCAATTAATAATATGTATTATACTTATACTCATAATTTCTAGGTATAGTAGGCCTACTACATACTGCTGAGCATATGTTAATTCAGTTACAGAGTGGAATTTATATTTCAGTTACCTAAAAAAATGTACAAAATCATTAGAAGGTGCTATATGGTTGTAAGTGAGGTATCATTTGAAAGAGTAAGACATGTGCTAAATTATGAACTATATGTTGTGGCTATGTAATGTAATTTGCCACCCTATTACGTAACATCTTGTTTCAAAGAAATACATAAGACTTAGTTTTGTAATAGTGAACTTTCTTACAAAACCATTCCAGAAGATTGTTCTTTCCATTTTTTTTTCTTCAGGATCAGAGGGGTAGATATTCATAATCATTTGGTGTAAATTTCAATTGTTAAAGCTCATTATTTGTTTTATATAATTTATATCATATATTTTTGAACCGGGGTTCAAATGACTCTGTTGTATGTCAGTGAAATTGGTTACTTGGAACTATAATCTCTAATTTTATTTTTGCCATACAGTTAATTGTCATAACCATCATCAACAACATCATTATCATTATCATCAACATCGTTACTGGCATCGTCATCATCACGATCAACATTGTCAACATCTTCATCATTATCAAGTATCAGCATGCATCATCATCGTGCATCATCAACATCACCATCATTATCACCATCAACATCATCATCATCATCACCACCGTCATCGTAACGATAATCACGTCATCATCGACAGCATCATCGTCACGATCGACGCCATCGTCATGATTACCAACATCATCGTCACAATCATCATGTCATCATCATTATCATCATCACCACCGCGTCATCGTAACGATAATCACGTCATTATCCTCACGATCATCGACATCATCATCGACGTCATCGTCACAATCATCATGTCATCATCCATCGTCCTCCCCACCATCAATGATTCATCACTCATCAGTCATAGTGATCACTTCAAAATAACAATAAATCCTATTACCAGTATTCACAAAAAGAAATCAAAGGTTGTGAATGATCATCTTCATTTTCATAGATTGAACTCTAAATTGAGCTACAGAGTTGTGCCATTGTTCTACTAGTCAGAACTTCAACAAAAAAAGAACACACCTTTTTCATATAGATTTACGTGTGAGGAAAACATCTCCTAGCTCGTCAAGAAGTTTGGCCATGAACTAGGTTTTTTCCTATGACATCTATAAAAATGTTCTTGTGTCTGAATATGTAATTCCCCACGCGTTTTAAAGGAATAGTTGTATACATGCATCAGTAAAAATCCACCATTGCATTTATACAAATTTATCAAGAAGTGAAATGATTGGAACTGGGTCTTTGAAAGAAAACAAGTTATATTTGATACGTTTTCTAAATTTTCCATTTGTTTTTAATGCTGTTACTCATAATGTGGGTTTACATGAGACTTTACTTAAACAGTATTGGTGACGAGCCTGACAAACATAATTCTGATCATTGGGTGTGAATAAAATATTGATTTGTTGTAGCTTTGTATCCCCTTCCAGTGGAATATTCAACGATGAATATTTTTGTCACTTACCTAAACTACAGATTGTGCAGAACTACAAACAGAACAATGTGTTAAAAATGCATTTATTTAAAACTTAGAAATAAAAGATGTTTCCTGCACAGAAAATGGATTTTGGTATAGAAATACACTGCAAAGAAAATATTATTAAATTCATTTAAGTTCAATTTGTTTCAACCTCAGCCTCTTTGGTGCACAATAAATAGGTGGCTAAGAAACAGATTGGCATATCTTGTTGATGCATCTTTCTCAGGTGTAATTGAGTCTCTCAATTCTTTATGGAATTTCAATCTACAAGTATGAACAATTTACAACTTCAACTAACCTTAAATTAGTGACTGACGAGCTTTCGTTCCCTAATTTAAGGTTAGTTGAAGCTGTAAATTTTTCATCTGAATCTCTGTAACCGATGAAAGTTTTTTGTATTAATCTACAATCAGTCTGTTTCTGTAATTCCTGGGTATCCGTTCTTGATAATATTAAACGTGCACCTGTAAAGTGTCAGATATTGCCCTGGTGTGGTGTGGTTGTGGTGTGCAATGGTTGGGTGCATAGGGTGCCTGTGGTGGATGGATATTGGTAAACGTGGGTACTCTAGCAGTGGACGATTACTGGCACGAGTTCGATGTTGTGGATGATGCAGGTTGGCAGCATCAGGTGACTTTGGAGGGTGCAGGTTGGCTGTATCAGGTGGCCATGTTGAATGATGGTCAAGGTGTACAAACTTCACTCTTGGGACCTGATAGTATGAAAAATAAATTTAAAAAATATTGTCAAGATTGTCTTCTTTTGCAGTTTAACCACATATTTGTATAACAATGTTTATGCATACCTTCTAATTAGAATAGATAAATGATAAATATCAAAGATATTTCAAATTAAAATGCAATAAAATCATGTTTCATGTACTGAAAACAAATTTGAGAAGAGGCATGGCTGCAAGAAAATATTGGATCATTATTTTTTTTCACTGTGGACATCAATCAAGATTTCTGTGACCCCAAGACTATTACAACATAATCATGAGAATTAGAAACAAAATGTACCTGCTTGGGCAACTAGTGATTGCCATAAACCTGTGATGGGCAATGGTTAGGTGCATCAGGTGGATGGTTATTTGCAAGTTGGAGTTGCGCTGGACGATCGCTGGCAAGAGTTGGATGTCGTGGTGGATGATGCAGGAGGTTGGCAGCATCAGGTGCTTGATGGGTGCAGGTCAGGCACATGGCGATTTGTTCCTTAGGATCAGCTAGCCACTTAGGGAATGTCAAACCAAAGCGATGTACATGTGTACATACATGTACCTCTGCAGACTTCTTTGCCCTTGGCCTTGATGCGCTGCGTATTCCCTTTCTGATATATCTATGTATGCAAGTCATTCTTTCTATCCTTTACCAATAAGTTTATTTTTTTCCGTTGTAAACAGTTTTTTTGGTACAGTTTCTTTGGCACTTTTCTTGTTACCGCCGGTGCAGATAAAATATTATGTGAAGTACGTTTTATCAGGAAGAGTTCCAAATTGTATGCAAGAAAACAATTTCCTTTGGCTGTTGAATGAATCCCATCCAGCGAATAATAATACTAGTCCGAAGAAAAACTGCATATTGAAGAGTTCGCGAAAATGAAGCTGGTCTCTTTCCCAAATTCCAAATTATTTGTTCCTAGTAATGTGCAATACAGACACAGTCAGTTACTAGTTATTATAAGTATTGTCCACCATCTCTCATTCTCTGTCCATCATTTAACATTCATAAAAAAAAAGGTGTGTACCGTAGCGCCAGGAAAAAATTCACATTGACTTCAGAAGACAAGTTCTGGTTCAAATTCTGAATAACATTGTCTGTCCTCCAAATCATGTACAGTAGAATCCCCAAAGGCAAAGATAAACTCTTCGGAAGATGAAAGTTGAAACAGATGACAGATGGCCATCAGGCCAGGTTCCAATCCAAGGAATCCCTGTTTAGATAAGAAAGGAAAAAAAGGTTACTATACTATTACTAAAATACTATTCTACTAACTAAAAATAGAATAAATAAATATTAAAAATGAAAATAAACTCACGATTTTATCTGTTCCAACAAGAATCGAGGAATACAAATTAGGTTCAGATCTACAACTTACCCTCATCTAAATGCTGAACAGTCGTTGATGATTAGTAATTGCAAATAGAACTACAAATACAAATTACAATGCATTCCGCTTCCACTCCCACACGAATTTGAGCATATGGGACTGAGCAAGAAAACATCCATCGCTGGCGACCTCTCGGGCTACGGAAGAATTCCCGGCTTTACCACGGTAACCATGGTTATTTCCCGCGGTTTCGAGTCAAGTTCCTCACAACTTCCGGTAAAACATCGCTAGTTAGTGAGATTTTAGCCGATTTCAGTTGCCTTTTATTCACCGAAATCACACATGTATCCCACCATTTTTCACATTATACGGTCAACCAGATAATCAACGACTCATATCTTGCAAAATCTAGCTGAAACATTGTTTCATCCAGTCAGGAACTAGCAAAGAAGAAGACTATGTCCAAAACCTCTATCGTAAGGACGAAAAAAAAATCACTTTTTATTGATGACAAAAAACATGTCAAAAATTAAACAAAATATGGCAAAATTGGTATCAAACGAAAGCTAATAATGTCAAGATTGACTTACCGAGACATATCGCCATATTGAGTAAACATGTAGCCAAATAGAGAGGGCGACAAACGATGCTGTCAAATCGCTTTGTTGATCGCATCTACCGAGCGAGTTGGAAACTCATGCGCCCTCTATCGGTAGACTTGAATAGAAAACTTCGTTTAGCCTCATTATAACACGCTGTGCCATCCTACTGTATACCATGTATACGGAGGTGGGTGCACAGCCTATACAATGTTTGTGTATTCCCATCGGCGTTGACTTTTTTGATAGAAGCTTTCGGTAGGGTTCACATTTTCTCAGTAAATATGTTTGTATATTACTCACAAATCGAGATTACAATGATATGTATGTCTATGACGTTCGTTTTCCTTCTTCCGTCATTTTCCCCGCTTTCTGTTGCTACTTTTCCTTCTCCTACCTACATCCTTTATTTCCGAGCCCTGCCATTGGCATTTAGTATTTATACTTTCCATGCCAAGGACCTGGGCGCTCTAAACTTACTTTACCTGCTATATTATATATTTAATTCATGTTATACGTATAATGTAGATTTTCCATCTTTATTGCGCCTATTACGTGCTATGTATTGTATATTTCGATGTATATGAATGCTTTATGGCCAATAAAGACGAATACAACAACAATATTATAACAACGAATATAAATCAATTTACTGGACCAATAGAAAATTATATTCTTTCCCATAGCTGATATTTAGCTTTAAATTATTTGCCCAAACTCATGTTCGATGACTTGATACCTAATGGCAATTTCGGGTATAGTGTAAAGTAAGAAATTGGTTACGATTTTGTTTTTATATGACAAACCAAAGGATGATATTCATATAAAACCCCTCATACAGGCCAACAATTGTCCGCGTACGCCCACAAGAAATAAAGTGTGTGTGTGTGGGGGGGGGGGGGGGGGGGGGGGCTGTTCTGTCATTTTTTGCACAAACAACCTATGTGCCAACAAGTGGAGTATCGAAATCCCCTGATCAAGAAAACAAAAGTCAAGTCGAAGGTTAAGAGTTTGATTTTCTCTGCCAGCGGATTCGTTATTTTCGATTTTCTTTCAAGAAACGCGTTTTTTATTTCACGGTTATTTTTATTGATTGATTCTTAGAGCAGAAATCGAATCTCATGTTTCTCTCTCTCTTGTATTTGCATCTTTTCCGTTGAGGTAAACGTTCCACAATCAAGGCCCGGTCACATACCACCGGATAGGCGTAAACGGATCCCCGACGAATAGTATATTTGCCAAATCAAATTATCCGGTGGTGAAAGTCGTCTCCATTGCTTTGTGCACAAAACATTCCGTTGGATAGAACAAAGTACATGGCTTGACAAGGGACAGAGAATAAACGCATACGAACGGAGAAAAAAGGGATTGAAAATGTTGCTCTCCTTCGGGATCCGTTTACGCTATCCGGTGATATGTGACCAGGCCTTCAAGTATGACCTTTTTTCTGTTTAGAACTTATGAAATCTTATTAAAACAAAAATCCGTCATGTCCACTGAAAGGTACTTTCTTTGGGAAACGAGAGTCCTCTTTCAACTCAACAGCGCAGTATAAAATGGCGGACACTGTCTTGTGGACAAAGAAAGAAAAAGTACAATATTTAAATGAAAGAAATCAAAAGTAAGGTAGGTTACTGTTTTAAATGTTTTCAATGATTTCTCCACAAGGGAAGGTATCCATGGTAATGGGGGGGGGGGGGGGGGGGCACCTATTATTAAAGTGGATGAATTGATATAACAAACACTAAAGCACTTTACGCCGCTTAATTGTTTGGTTGGTTGGTTGGTTGGTTGGTTGGTTGGTTGGTTGGTTGTGTTGTGTGTATGTGTGTTTAGAACATTTAGTACGGAGAAACGAACCACGTGAATGAGGTATTATTTATGTTCATTAGCAGTATATTCATCAAAGTATCAAGAAACATGTTTCGAGATTCGTAACTTTCAATGTCACACCTTGTGTGTGGAATTGTAAATAAAGGAACCAAACATTTTTAAACAAAGATGTTAGCAAATTCTCACTCAAATTAAGTTACCAAGGAAACATTATCACATTCCCTAAGAGTGAGAATAAAAAACATCTTATCACCCAATGGTTGATTAAAAATGGAAGTGTAAAGGCACTGAATTTCAATTCAAATTCAGTTAAAATGCTTTGCGGTGAGAGCACAGAACTACAGGCGGTTATAAATTAATGCAGAACAATTAAATACATGAATATCTACTATACTAAAGTAGCCGATCATGTCTGTCTGTCTGTCCATCTATGCATTTCGTAGTGCATTGAGGCACCAACATCAAACTTTGGGTAGTGATTGGTGATGACCCATAGAGGTTTGTGGTCTGGGTCAGGTCGGGGTCAGTTTGACCAGTGGTCAGTTATGAATCGGCCAATATTCCACGTTCATTTGCCATGCAGTCGCGTCGAGCGCTGATCATCGCACATGCTTGCGACGGAAGTACCGTGAAAAGTGTGTTGCTGAAATGACCTTTCATTATGTAGTCTTTGTTCAGCCTGGAATCGATACGTTGTAAATTACTTACACACATTATCGTATGCCTGTCAAATCGGAAATAACACGTGTGCCGCTGTGTGCGCCTGAATTAAGACTATCGTAATTTGCTTGCGAATTGTTGGCTAGCTTCCGACCAAAACAAGATCGTATGTTGTGTATGTAAAGTGATACGGGATGGACGTGTACAGTATATAGGGCCAACATGACGCGATATTTTGACCGGGGAATCCTGAACGATCTGCAAAGTTAGGTGAGAAAATCAATCACATCTGGTGAGTACAACAGTATAATTTTTTTTTTTGGAATAAGGAAGGAAATGACTGATTGACGGGAGTGTTTCTGTCCCGATTCTGCCTATACCCAGTCACATGTACCGTGTACACCAAGTCTCACGAGTGTATTAGAGTCTGTAGACCGCCTCCGTCGGCGTCGGGCCGGGAATGATGCACCAATTCCAAGCGCCGTTCGGTCCCATAATCCTATATTTCGTGTATGAATTCTGGATTGTATTCGACGTGATGTTTAATACATTTATTTAAAATACTTGCTTATATTTGTTGGATTTCATGCGTATCAGATGTCGAGAAATATTGTTTTCTTTGTATAAACCAAGTTTTAAAATGATTCTTAACCACTTTTAAATTGGTTTTTATATACCATAAAGCGGGTCCTACTAATCGCCAAGGATCAGTACTAGGCACTGCGAAGCACTGCGAAGCACTGCGAAGCACTGCTAAGCACACTACGAAGCACTACGATACCCTTACGAAGCACCGCGAAGAGCATGTCTTCGCAGTACTACGAGGCACTACGAAGACGAAGATTGCACTGCGAAGAGCGCCCTGTACTAAAAACTACGTTTAATGCGCGCACGTAGAGGTAGACTATGGTAGCTGCCAGACTTTCCCTTTCGTTAAAATGATATTTACGATTGAAGTGTTCAGATGTTGAATTATCCAATTGATCGTCGAAACAGTGTACAAGTGCAAGGAGTTGGTGAACATCACTTTGCATTTTTGCTCATCTACTTCTACATGCGCTCCAAATGCTATCTTTTTGCTCTTCGTAGTGCTTAGTAGTGCTTAGTAGTGATTTCGTAGTGCTTCGTAGTGATTCACGGTGTTCGCGGTGATTAGTAGGACCGCCATAAAGCTACAAGCCAGTGTCACAGAATGCGCGTAGGCATTCTAGCCGAAGCACCAAACAGCACTTAGATTTCACCGCCGACGTAGGGGGCCCAATATCTGCACAGCGTCCATACGACAATTCAGCCTGCTGCTTTTCGTGACGTTTTAAAGAGTTATAAAACATATTTAATAAAGTAAACGACTGTTCTCTTAATTTTTTGTGGAATGTACAAGTCACTAAAATCACTTCCAATAGTATACACATACACATTTACAGAAATGAATGCTAGAATTACGGACAGAAACACGAAATGAAAGACAGATTCTGTCAAATCGGTTTTAAAAGACTATTGTAAAAAATGATCCCATAGTGCAGTACCTCTGCAAATTAAATACGGTTATGCTTGAATCTACCCAAATATGTGTTTATAATTGTTCACCCAACTAGATTGAAAAATGAGCTACCACACCACCGTGATAGTGTGCATATGTCTATCACATTGGCCAGATATCGTTTGACGGGACCCTAATGCGTCGGGGCCCCGTCCAACGACGGGTTGTGGGACGGGATTGAGTCGCCCGTGTTTATTTTGTCTTATACTATTTAAATTATGACTCTGGGAATAGTAAAGATTTAAAGTATCGTTATGTCATCATCGCCTCTCTCTCTCACAAAAACCCGCGGATTTCCGCGGGTACAGCTAGTATTGATAACAATTTCCAAGCATCAACGTCAATAATTAACAGTTTGTGGAATCAAATTGCAACCATTTTGCATTCCGTTTGAAACAACTGTAACATGAACCAATATCGCTTTAATGTATACAGCGTTTCTGAATTCCTCTGATATTTAAAATCAACAGGATCTCCAATTTCCGTATATTTTCTTGTCACCTCATTTCCATTCGTAATTTGTTTCTTCTTTCATTGTCTTTTTTTTCCTTTCTTTTTTTCCTTTTTTCTTCTTTGTGAATGCATATTTTATGCAGTTTTATGCAGTTAACTTAACATGTGGAGTACTCGCCATGATCCCATTTATATTGTATACTTGATTTAAACAAAATCCTTTCAAAGTCAGAGTAGAACAACATGTATAGAACTTTTCTCTTTTTTTCTGGAGAATGCAAGTGACAAATCTAGACTTGTACACAATATTGAGTATAATTAAATTGTTATATCATTATCAAATCTTTAATACCCCCAGCTAACTTTAAAATGTAATGATTTCATCGGTCAATCACGATATTCCATTTTGGCTTACTAAAAAACACACAATCAACCTAATCAGCAGCATTGTATTTTGTATTTTATATATAATGATAAACCACTTTGTGACATTCTTATGGGGCTGTGAGTGACATCTCTAGATGCTGTGTCCAATCAAATTGTGTTTATATCTAGACCAATTCCTCAAGGAAAATGGATTCGTGGCGATTGGCACCGTTCCCATTTGTGTTACATGATAACACAACCGATCAAACCAATCAAAAGCATTTTCTTTTTAAATGTGGGGAGACAATACTTTTATGTCATTCTTATGAGTATAATTAAATCGTGCATATATTTAGACCAATTCCTTCAAGAAAAATAATGGATTCCTGGCAATTGGCAACGTTCCCATTTGTGTTACATGATAACACGACAGATCAAGCCAATCAATAACATTCAAATATGGCAAGAAAATGCTTTTGTGAGGCGGCGAGTTACGTCGCTATAGATTTAAACGAATATTGGATACAATTCAACCGTTTATACTTACATTCGATTCCTCAAGGTAAATGTGGTAAACAGGTTCCTAACAAATTGGCAATGACTTACTCCCATCTGTGTTACACGATAACACAAACGATCAAGCTAATCAGTAAGCATTGCCTTTTTTCAAATTAGATAAGAGATACTATATCGATGTGACTTTTTCATGAAGCAGCGACGGACATTTCGGTGAAAAACATTTTCGACCTATAAACGATGAAAAGTCGAAACTCCTCAACCTTTGAAATTCAAGCGTTTCATCAGCGTATCATTACCGATACATGGTCCCTATGTGAATATATGTGATACCGTTTAGATAATTGACGATTTACAAGTCGTATCTATAATTATACAAAAATGAAAACAAAATTCTTTCTGAAGATTTCCATCTGTTTGCATCAAACAATTTGAAATCTTTCCATAAGAAAACAAAGATACACAAACAAATTGCGGTGTGAGTATATCATTACCACTGATACGTTGCGGTCTATATCGCATGGCATTAGGAAATATGTAGTTTTAATTGTGCCGACTTTTATACAGCTCAAATAGTATGAAGGCGTATAATAACTGTATGTTAAATGGGGTTAAATGTAATTGCTCCTAAATAGTTGAACACTTTAACCATCATGATGTATTGCGCCTTTTCTAGCGTATATATCTTTTTAAGCGTATACAAGAAGCAGGTAATTGGTGCTAAGGGCATAGAAGGGTCTATTCCCTCCATCCTAGAATTATGGAAGAAATAAAGAGAGAACAAACAAATAAAACATATTGCAATTTAGGATGGATTGCTCCCTGGTATATGGCCCCGTTTCACGAAAGGGTCTTATCTATTAAAGACCGTCCTAACTGTCACGTGACTATGACTGAATTACGTACATAATGTACGTAATTCAGTCATAGTCACGTGACAGTTAGGACGGTCTTTAATAGATAAGACCCTTTCGTGAAACGGGGCCATGGTATATATGACATTACATACAATATGTACTGCGAGTGTTCTTGCGTCATCATAACATTCCCCCATGCACCCAAAGCAATGAGAGGCGTAGCTAAGGGACTAGCGCCCCCCCCCCCCCTCTAATCGAACAATAAAACAATGAAAACGAAAGGACAAATAAAGAAAAAAAAATAAAGCGTACACCCCCCCCCCCCCCCCCTCAAAAAAAAAGTGCTAAGGACACAGAACGACACTGTCCGCAATGGTGTTGAGGGAAGGTTTTTTTTTTGTGTGTGTGGGTTTTTTTTACCGTGAGTACGTACATGACACAATTTTCCCAAGCAGATTAAAATGAAATAAACATAACAGCTATTCGATCAACCAACAAAAAAAAAAAATATATCTCATCACATTTTGTTCATTGTTGTTTTTGTTTTTTTTGTGAGACGTGTCAAAATCAATCAGCCATTTAACACGTACATGCATCGCGTATGACAGAATCGTTCCGCCATAAAAAGGATAGAAAAGGCGATTTTGGTGTGTTTGTCACGCTGGAAATTCTAACGCAACGTTTATATACGTGCATAACACATGATCGTAGTTGTGACTTAAACACAATATTTCAAACATGGTCTGGGAAACTGGCCAGACAATATAATTATAATATAAATGAAAATGAGCAAATAAAATGGGGCTTCCTCAAGATTCGAACCGAGATCTCGGGAATCGGGATTGCTAGACTGTTGCTCCAACCGACTGAATGAGAAAATTCATGTAACGCCTTGTCTGTCCCTTAGTATAGTATAAGCAGTAGTTGTTTTAATCGTGTTAGTAGTAGCAGCAGAAGTTGTATTAATAGTAGTAGTAGTAGTAGTAGTAGTAGTAGTAGTAGTAGTAGTAGTAGTAGTAGTAGTAGTAGTAGTAGTAGTAGTAGTAGTAGTAGTAGTAGTAGGAGTAGTACTACTACTAGTAGTAGTAGTAGTAGTAGTAGTAGTAGTAGTAGTAGTAGTAGTAGTAGTAGTAGTAGTAGTAGTAGTAGTAGTAGTAGTAGTAGTAGTAGTAGTAGTAGAAGTAGTAGCTAGTAGTAGTAGTAGTAGTAGTAGTAGTAGTAGTAGTAGTAGTAGTAGGTAGTAGTAGTAGTAGTAGTAGTAGTAGTAGTAGTAGTAGTAGTAGTAGTGGGGTGGGCTCGCTAGTCATAAGGACCGCTAGTCATAAGGACCGCTAGTCATAACGTGTAACTTCCTATACGTGAAGGACCGCTATTCATAATACGAAAAGGGGGTCGCTATTCATAAAGGCATAAGGACCGTTATTCATAAGGACCGTTATTCATAATGTGAGATGAGGGTCGCTATTCATAATTCACATTGAGGGTCATTACTCATAAGGACCGCTATTCATAATACAAAATCGGGGTCGCTATTCATAAACATGAAGAAGGGGCGCTACTCATAATTTATATTGGGGGTCACTACTCATAAGGACCGCTATTCATAATACGAAAATAGGGTCGCTATACATAATATTAAATGAGGGTCGCTAGTCATAATACGAGAAGAGGACCGCTATTCATAATACCAGAGTAGGACCGCTACTCATAATACGAAATGGGGGTCGCTAGTCATAATACGAGAAGGGGACCGCTACTCATAATACGGAATGGGGACCGCTATTCATAATACGAGAAAAGGGTCGCTAGTCATAATACGAGAGTAGGACCGCTACTCATAATATAAAATGGGGGTCGCTAGTCATAATACGAGAAGAGGATCGCTAGTCATAATATGGAATGAGGGTCGCTATATATTCATAATACGAGAAGAGGGTCGCTAGTCATAATACTAGAAGAGGACCGCTACTCATAATACGGATTGAGGGTCGCTATTCATAATATGAGAACCGGATCGCTATTCATAATATGGAATGAGGGTCGCTAGTCATAATGTAAGAAGAGGGTCGCTATTCATAATACATGCAGGCTACGCCATCAATAAACAATAAACGAAAATTGTTGGTAATTATGTATATACATGTACAAAGGGAATACTGCGGGGAGGGTGGGCCGAATGGCGGAACACGGTCAGTCTGATGGGTGGGGGGGGGGGGGGGGGGCGGGGGGGGGGGGTGATGAGTCGTGTACGTTATTGGGCACGCCTTTTTTCTTTATTTGTTAAGAAATATATTGTGTTTGTAAAATTAGCAGTGGTGGATCTAGGGGGGGGGGGTGGGGGTTAGGGGGTTTAACCCCCCCCCCCCCCCCCCTGGGCTGCCAAGTGAAAATGTATCAGTGAAAAAAGTGAAAAAAAAATCACTTACGGCGGCTCAAGGACGATGCTCCGCATCGTCATTGGATCAACCCCCCCCCCCCCCCCCCCCTTAGCAAAAAGCTAGATCCGCCCCTGATAGGTATACAGTATAATTCATTAACAAAGCAATTAATTTCCACCACTTACGGAACCACTACTATTTCCTGGTTCCAAACGGGCCAAACATTTGCGAGTGCGCCAATGCTATTCACGCATACGTTTGTAGACAATATAATCCCGGGCGATTCGTTCGCTCTTCACACATTAGTCCTCGCAATTCAGACCGCATGAACGCATGCTTTAGAATGGTTTTCCAATTATATATTTTTTCTGGTAACATATTTTTGTGAACTTGTTGATGGAATGGAATACTAAAGATGTTACCTTTCTTTAATAAGAATATTATTTTGGGGTGCTGGTACCCTTTAAAGCTCAGTGATGAAGCAGACGTGTGTTTTATTTCTCTCCTGATCGACATTATACAAGTACATACAAAAAAATGTATGTTTTCAATAAATGTTTTTGACAAATATTCGGGGCCGTGTGTCGCCCCCCCCCCCCCCCCTTATAGCTACGCCACAGCAATTAGGGTTTCCCCCATCCAAATTTCCCTTTATTATTATAATTTTGTTGCTTATTAATTGTTTATGGTTAACGTCCCTCTTCTCGTATAGTGACCCTCATTCCATGTTATGAATAGCGACCCTCTTCTCGTATTATGACTAGCGACCCTTATTCCGTATTATGAGTAGCGGTCCTCCTCTCGTATTATGAGTAGCGGTCCTCTTCTCGTATTATGACTAGCAACCCCCAATCCGTATTATGAGTAGCGGTCCTATTCTCGTATTATGACTAGCGAACCTCATTTCGTATTATGAATAGCGGTCCTCATTCCGTATTATGACTAGCGACCCTCTTCTCGTATTATGACTAGCGAACCTCATTTCGTATTATGAGTAGCGGTCCTACTCTCGTATTATGACTAGCGACCCTCTTCTCGTATTATGAATAGCGGTCCTCTAACAGTATTATGAGTAGCGGTCCTACTCTCGTATTATGACTAGCGACCCTCTTCTCGTATTATGAATAGCGGTCTTCATTCCGTATTATGAGTAGCGGTCCTCTTCTCGTATTATGAGTAGCGACCCTCTTCTCGTATTATGACTAGCGACGCTCATTAAGTATTATGAGTAGCGGTCCTACTCTCGTATTATGACTAGCGACCCTCTTCTCGTATTATGAATAGGGATCCTCTTCTTGGATTATGAATAGCGGTCCTTATGAATAAAGACCCCGATTTTGTATTATGATTAGCGACCCTCTTCCCATATTATGAATAGCGACCCTCTTCTTGGATTATGAATAGCGGTCCTTATGCATAATGACCCTTATGAATAGCGACCCTCTTCTCAAATTATAAATAGCGGTCCTTATGAATAGCAGTCCTTATGATTAGCGGTCCTTATGACTAGCGGTCCTTATGACTAGCGGTCCTTATGACTAGCGAGCGGACCCCGTAGTAGTAGTAGTAGTAGTAGTAGTAGTAGTAGTAGTAGTAGTAGTAGTAGTAGTAGTAGTAGTAGTAGTAGCCGGTTTACTCATTAAAACATGCAGTGAGCAGGCGGGATCGACCGGTTAGTCCGGTTAGCTACGTAGGGGATGAACGGTAGCATTCCTCTCGCTGCCCCATAACGTTCTTGTTATTTTGAATTTTACTTTGATTTTCGACTTAGACTAATATTTAGACCAAATTATGGTGTCCGGATCGCACGTGGTTGAATATTTACCATAGACATTGCACGCAGCCGCGAACATGCGGTCTAACTCTATCAGCGGCTGATAGGCTAGTTGTAATTTCGAACATTTTCTTGCTCATGATATATTCAATTTCAACGCGGTATGTGTCCAAATCTTTACATTAACAAATAAGTTATGTCTATATTCTTCACATGTTTGGTAAAAAAGGGCGTATTTTTGCATTTTTTTTGTGGGCGGGGCGTTTCCCAGTACTGTCATTTAGCTTTAAACGTTTACTGTTTGGTTTCTTAAAGTTGCTGTCCCTTTACTCATTCTATATTTCATGTTTGGGGAAAATCACGGTTAAATTCCAACTTGTTTACCAGCGCGACGCAGGTTAACGACCCCGCACACATACGTCGTTTCGTCCTGGTTTTAAACTCCGGGTTTAAACTACCCCTTGTTAATGGATAATGTGAGATTTCATGCACCATTTATGATTCGCGGAAAGTCGGTGTAGTGTCTACCCCCGTCTTAATACGCGTTACTTAAGTCATTAGGTACCCTAGCCCTTGGCATCTCAGTCACTTTATACGCAACTGTCTTGGCCACTGGGAGTGAGGGGGATGGGGAACACACACGTATAACGAGATAACTATAACTAATCGGACATCGATGTACTTTTCTCTCCGATGCATTATTCAAGTGTCGTGGCTAATGGGATAACAGAGATGTATTTTACGTCGCCTTTACTTGATCCTTAGACTAGCGCGTGAACGAAATACACACAATAGCGCACCCCCCCCCCCCCCCCCCATCCCGTCGCCCCCTCATCCACCCATATATGTCATCTTATCTCTGGTGTAAAAAAAAACGTCTTTATTCTGCAAAATTCTTTTTAATGTATTAGCATTGATCATTCTACAGGCGCATACATTAAATCAGTAAGAATTAGCTATAGAATATAGAAATAGAATCGATCTTCAGAATAGTCGACTGACATAAATATAGATAAGGCAGCCATATTTTTGCCGTAAAGATAATTATCGGAAGATGACTAGATGATTCGTTTTCAGGGTGGACCAAGGCACTCGGAAAAGATAGACCGACACATATCAGTCCTTACTTCTACTTGGATGATGAAGTAGGCATTAGCTGAGTTTGCAAAGATTATGCTGACGTTCATCAGCATTTCACTCTTGCCTGCTACAGTTCCAGATAGTTACTTTCAAGCTTCAAGCTTCACCACTACTCAAGAAAACACTCTTGGTAATGAGTCTCTCAGCAGAACAGACCAGTTTCTCAACTTCCTTTCATCTCCGAAACTCGTGAGAAAGTTGTGGTGTTGATCGTTTTTTCAGCCAGCATGCAAGCTAGGTCACAGTGTTGAAACGGCCTTAGTCAGAGTTACCAAAGATACCCGGGACAAAACTATGACTGGACAAAAAACAAATGGTTCTGCTAGTTGTGTCGGATCTATCATCAGTAGATCACGACTCGACGAGTTATTACTTTCAATGATGTTTCATCTTTTTGGCATATCTAGCGATGTGCTGATTCCGTTCATAAATTGTGTCGACATAGCAGACTCTAAGTCGGAACAGCGAAACATGGGTTGTGGTGGCTTGGTACGAACAGTCACGTCACGTTCACGTTCACATCACGTGAAGGTTCTGTACCTTTTGTGAAACAGGTCACCCAAATCTACGAAGTGTCACGTTCAGGTTCTGTACCTTTTGTGAAACAGGTCACCCAAATCTACGAAGTGTTGGGTTACGTGACACAACAGTTTGTAGATATACTATATGCAATTCATGAAAGCTCACGTAAATTGGCGCTTGCGTAAAACAAATTAATGTAAATTGTCGTTGAGAAGAGACTAATTCGCGGTAAATTTAATCGTGAACGAACCCATCCTACCTATACTGTTTATACCAATTATAGGCGTACACAGGCCTGGGGGCAGGGGGATGGACACCCCCTACCCCCATCCCCACTGACCCCCTTACATAATTCAAGAAATGTCTTGGTCTCGGCCTCGAAATTTGTGACCGGTCCTGGTCTCGTCCTCGGCTGCGGTCATTTTCTACGGACACCCCCTACCCACACTCCCCCGCTTACTTCAATTTGTCTGACGAAATATCCCCCCCCTACACCCACCCTTTGAAAAAATCCTGGGTACGCCACTGCCTACAAGTAGCTAGTTCGAATGTCAAATACATTAATTGATTTATTTAATATTGATTGGTTGGTGTGATTGTTTCATTATAATGATTGACTGATTAATTGATTGTTTATTAGATTAAATGACTGATTTATAGATTGACTCGATTCAATAACCATAAATAAACACTATTAATCAAATCATTGTTTTATTACTTTTAAACTCATTGATCACTGCACTCACTCACTCACTCACTCACTCACTCACTCACTCACTCACTCACTCACTCACTCACTCACTCACTCACTCACTCACTCACTCACTCACTCACTCACTCACTTTCACAGGCATGCACATACAACGCCGTTAAGGAATAAGGGCTAGTACGCGCAGACGTCGAGCACGGGAACTTCAGGCGTATGCGAACTGAATTGTCCGCTGCGTGTAGCAATTCAGCTGGAAATCAACATGTTTGCCAAAATCCACGCACGACACGTCTTTAGAAATACTCCAATAACAAGACAAATAATGCAAGTGGTATGGTTGTACATTACCTAAATGACAGAACTGCATATTATCGTCTCAGATTACTCTAAATTATGCACGTACATATTATAAACATAATGATTGAAAAGATTTGATAAGGGGGTATCGGCATTTTCGTCGACATTTTAAAATCTCTTTGTGCGTGTATGTCTAGTCTTAGTAACAAGCGTTTGCAATTTAAAAAATCTTGATTAAACGCTCACGTCACGATTTGGTTAACGTGACACTTCGAGTTTTACCGGCATGGAAAACGACAAATTGTTGGGTCACTTTACCCTACACTTCGTAGATTTGGGTGACCTGTTTCACAAAAGGTACAGAACCGTTAACGTGACGTGATACGTGAACGTGACGTGACTGTTCGTACCAAGCCGGTTGTGGTGGTCCACAGGGGTCCGTCCTGGGACATGATCATCATGTTTATCCATGTTTTATTCACAGGCCAGACGCCAGGAAGGGGGGGGGGGGGGGGGGTTGAGTTGGGTGCGTAAGCATCCCCCCCCCCCCCCCCCCCCCATTCAGAAAGGACCACTTTTATCGGTCTCGGCCATCTAAACCAGTGGTTTCGAGTGGTTTCGGTCCCAGGCCACAATCGGTCTTGGCGACGAACACCCCTCCCCCTGCCCGAGAAATTACAAATATTCGTGTTAACACTTTAAAAAATGCCACTTCGATTACGATCGACGTCTGACTACCGCTCGATAAGACCCACTTACGAATCGACCATACTTTCCCGGAAAGTGGGGAAGCGATCAAATCATTCTCAGCTTAAAGGGTACCACCACCCAAAAATAATTTTCTTATTAAAGAAAGGTAACATCTTTAGTATGCCATTCCATCAACAAGTTCACAAAAATATGTTTCCAGAAAAAAAATATAATAATTGGAAACGCATCACCATTATAAAGCATGCGTTCATGCGGTCTGAATTACGCAGACTGCTATGTGTGTGGTGAATAATTGCAATGGGTGCAGAGCGAACGAATCGCCCGGGAATCTATTGTTTACAAACGTGCGCGTGAATATAGCATTGGCGCACTCGCAAATGGTTGGCGCGTATGGAACCAGGAAATAGCAGTGGTTCCGTAAGTGGTGGAAATTAATTGCTTTGTTTATGAATTACACAACCCTTGCAAAATGTTGGGTATCTATCTGATATCACAAAACGGTACCAAAACATATAATAATGTGTTATTCTTTGCCTGGTGGTCCCCTTTAAAGGGATCCAGTAACATTCTCAAAATCCACAAAACTTACTAGGAACTCTAGCCATGCTAGTGGTTCTCTCATACGTTGTATTCGTATTACCATTATAGAATCACGCAACAGGCTCGGTTTTCAATATTTCCCTTTCGTTAGAATGATATTTAACGAATGAAGTGTTCTGATCTTTAGGTATCCACTAGAAAGTTATAACTGTGTACAAAGTCAGTGCGATGAGTTAGCGAATATCACTTTGCATTTTCGCTCATTACTTAGCCATTATGACATTCATTTGGCCTGAAATGTTCACACATCATTCAATGGACATACCAGATCATAGAAATACACATCTTCATCAACCATTAGCCAGGTTTTGCACATGTCAACAAAGTTATTATATCCCATTAAAGAACAGTGGTGTTAATGTATAATTTGTATCCTGCACCAATGTGAACGTTCAAAGTTTCACCGACTAGATGTATGTAGCATCAATGGCCCGTATTCACAAAGGAGGTTTGTACAAACCCCGGTTCAAACCGCGGTTTACATCTATGGAATGCCAATTGTAAACTGATGTAGAGAGAATGTGTACCATCATCATTGTTAACAAGTAAGGAATTTACATTCTCTCTCCATCAGTTTACAATTGGCATTCCATAGATGTAACCGCGGTTTGAACCGGGGTTTGTACAAACCTCCTTTGTGAATACGGGCCATTGTGTCTAGTAGCCCTCCACCCCCCCCCCCCCCCCCCCTCCTCCCTCTCGCGCTAGTTCTGTAGTAGGTATAAAGCGCCAATATTTGTGCAAACATTAAAAAACATTATGCGGGCAAAAAACCTACACATTTAATTTTTGGGGGAAATCAACCCTAATGGTTGCAAAAGTAGCCATCTTTATTCAGTACAAACCCAGCCTATAGGGTAAATATTCGAGCAAAATAACTCAACCCCCCCCCCCCCTCCCCTGCCAAAAAAACAAAAACAAAAAACGTGCGCCCACATGTCCAGTATATCTATAGTAGCACTCCTCAAGAAACCAACCAATTATCCTTCGTTTGTTTCAAGTCTCGTCGCTGAAGGTCCGACCGACAGTCCGAGACTTTTCGGCAAACCTCACACAATATACCGATGGTGACATTTGGTATCGATCTTCCTTCCCACGTGACGACCGAGCGGAGAGGAGGTGTGCTATCACGTTGCAGTAATCAATCGCAGAAAAGTTGCTAATCTAGCCCAAATTTAGACGCTTATCGGAATAATCGAGGGAAGAGTGTTTGTTCGGCGGTGTCGAGTCGATACGGGCATGAAGGGCTGACTGACTGACTGACAGTACCGCAGTCAAGTCCGTCTCGAAAGCACGGGTTCGGGATAAAGGGAAAAGGGGAGCAACTTTGCCCCCATTTGCTACATTCATGACATTCCTCCGGTTTTAATTTTTGCCACCAACCCTCTTCCCCACCATCTTCTCATAAAAAAATAAATACATACAAATATATAACAGCAAAATTGAGTTTGGCAACAGGTCGCCCCCTTTCAAGACCTCGTGCCCTTGTGTCCACCCTCTCTCTGCCCCCTTCCCTTTCTTGTATGGGGTTGAACAGCTACACCTAAATGTGGAAAGGAACGTTCTGGGAACGGAAAGAAAATAATGTACTTGAAACGGACACACGTTTCGAAACGCCGATATTCGGCTGGATACGTTTATATTAACCCGAAAATAAGCCTTAAACCCTTTTCATATATTATATTGATATTGTGCTGGTCGTCTATTTAAACACAAAATTCAGCACTTAACCCTTTACAATATTGAAAAATAGGCTGGTCGTCTATTTAGACAAACGAATTAACCTGACACGCGTTTTAAAACGCAGATATGGGCTGGATACGTCTATTATAAAGACAAAAAATAGACTGGAACCCGTATGTAATGATGATTCTGGGCTTGGTGCATCTATTTAAACACATTCTCAGAGTTACCATAATTATAGTGTTGAGGGGTAGACAAAATAATAGTCCTTGGAAAGTGTCGTGGGAAAGAATTAACAACTTTGCAAGTTGCTATGCGCAAAAGGTGACAGACAAATACAAATCTGGAAAAATCGAAAAGAAGATGATGAAATTCAACTGCATACATACACAAGTGTCAGTGTTTTATCAATATCTGTATTGTCTTCCATTGCGAAACACAACGCATTTCTCTTCGTATGCCTAAAATACTCATTCCCTGTCAAAAATGATGAAATTCATGACACTTTGTACATTTTTTGTAAAATAATACTCCTACAACTGAGCTGCACTATTGTCGGCAGGCTTCAAGAAACACGATGGGTGTCAAGCAGTTCTTTATTTAGCCTACACTACCCCGAGTGGCAGAACTGTCTTGTTCTCTGATACAACTTTATAGGAAAGCACTGTTGTAGGGGGTCCAGGGGCAGAGCCCCGGAAGCTTATATAATAATGTGTCATTCAGAACTGAAGATGTGCGGTTAAATGGGCTAAAATAATAATTGATTTCCTGGTGAGCGCTCTTCCTTCATATAATATACGGCATGTACGGGTGATGTGCAGGAACCCGTAGTGCCAATATTTTTTAAAGAACAATAGAAAAAGCAAGGGATTGTTTTTAAATTTAAAAAATACATAAGGTGTATACATCGTTGTATTCATATAACTACCAATCTAAACATGGTACATGTTTCGGTTTTCCAAATTTATATTCCGTTATTAAAAATATGTGTATATAATTGAAGTGTTCATATTTGAAATGTTCTACAGGGAGAATTATAACTGTGTATTTTATACACAGTTAGTTCAATGATCTAGCGAATATTACTTCGTATTTTCGTGTTTGGTCTGGATTCGGTCATAATTTATATGCAATCATTTACCACGGACAGACGGAATTGTCACATACATCAGATCACAGAAATACACATTTGTTCAGCCCTTGGTCAGTTTTTGCTCATGTCAACAAATTTACTCGATCCTTTTCGGGTCCTTTTCACTCCCAAAATACAATATCATAGAGAAAAAGAGTTGGCAATTGTGAAAGGGAAAATGGGGAAGGATGTGTAATGACACAAGAGCAAAAAGTGCAAGTTTTTCACTGTGAGAAACAAACAAAAGTGAAGGGGAGACAAAAGGGGGGAATGTTATTTGTGGAAAACCTGAGAGAAAGTTGACTAAAAATGGTATAAATTATCGACTACTCCTCCTCTTGTCCTTTTAGGTATGTCCTAAATTATCATCCAGGCACGCATTTATTTTGCAGCTATAGGTGTATCCTCATTATTTGAATCTTTATTTTGCTTGGTTGACGTAGATTGTGACGCACTGTTACTTTATTTGGATTGGGAACCTAGGGCCTACCCCCGAGTGATAATCGCGGGAAGACGAAGAAAATTACTTTGAAAATTAGCAATGATCTTTTTGCTCTGTTTATGGGGCCATTCTCGGTGATATGCACGCTACCACACGTACAATGTAAAACGCAATATGAAACGTTATTTTTGTACACGGTATTTCATAAGCACTAACGTAATAATTTATAACGAAATAATTCTTTACGCACAACCAGAGTTTAGCAGTAAGTTTATTCAACTAGTATTACATACTTCTTAAATAATCATTAATGCTATAGGTACGCACACACAATAAAAAAAACCGTCAAGAGGTCGATTAACTTTATTCCGGCTATACCCTTGTCAGAAATTCTGCATCGTACGTCAAAACAATAAATCGTATAAATACAGTAATAATTAACAAACTCACTATTCTTTGTCAGGCGTGATGAAGAGCATTATTTTATGACGAGTGTGTATGACTTGTAGAGTGCTTCTTATTTTAAAGGGCATCAAGCGTGGGGATGCTACACAGCGGGTCGCCATTTTGAACTGGGCTAGTTTGCGCGCACCGCATGACACTGAGCTAACGTGCATCACGCACCGTGCGCAACGTGTCCTTAAGATGGCGCCGCGCATCTGATTTGACGAAGCTGAATTACCTTTAAACAAGGATTTTCACTTTCATTTGTGCTTTTGAAACGGCTCTTCTTTTGTCTTTGTTTTCCCACCTATTGGGCGGGAAGACGGAAGTATTCCCTCTTCATTCATGTCATTTACTAATTTGTTGTAGATAGAAAACCCTTCGGCGTATGTTCAGGACCTTTTTTGCAATTTTGTTTTTTTAAATATCTATTTTAAGCGAGCACGTATCTCGGGTATTTGCATGTATGCACTTCTAATCTACCGTATGTGGTGCCCCTCGGCTTTATGTAAATAACGCTTCATGTCCAAGTAGAAGCCGTGGCGTCAACAGTTCCAACTCGCACTGGGGGCAGTTAAAGGTTGTCAGGCGTTGGGATGTAGAGGGCGATCCGTACGTCCGTACTGTGCGCGTTTAATACATAACGCCGATGGCGGAGTCATACTATTATGACGCCGAGTCAGCAGAGTGTATTTTCGCTTCATGCGCAAGGCGTTCGCAATATGGCACTGCGCGACCGAACTACATAATAATCAGTATACCAACTCTTTGTGCTAAGGTGATACAAATATGACGCACAAAATATATATAAATAAAAACGCAACATTTCTTCTTTTCGACTCATGGTGAGATCATTATGTATAAGGAAGGGATTGCCAATGTGGAGGCCGTATAGGAACAGAGCCCCCAATGCCGCACCCCCACGTCTTGTATAGCTACGCCGCAGTTCGTTCCACTACACGCCTTTCGCCAAGAACATTCAAATTTCTTCGCGGGGGATGCGGACATGTAACTACATGTATAAGTAATCATTCAGTTGTGAGGAAGAGAATAATCATGTGCAGTGATGTAAGTTTATTGCCCGATCACAATAGAGTGCACAAAAATGGGGTGGATTGGTTGGTAAGTGTGGGAGGGGGGGGGGGGGGGGGGGGGGGGGGACGGGGTTATTCTTTGTTGCCCAACTCCAGTTTGCTTCGTCTACTAGTTCGGAGAACTGGTGGTATTTGTGGATCAATCATTTTAGTCGAGATCGTTACCACGTCATGGTTTATTGGCAAGAGCTGAAGCGATGACGAGAAAAATAAATAACGAATACAATTAATATAATAAAAGGGTCTTCACCTGGCCACGTGACTGTACATACACCCTCAGGGGGAGACGCGATTATATCCATAACGCTCATAAAAGTCTGTGTTTGCCATGCACTATCTGAACATGGTCGCTGCTCGCAGTCGTTTAAGCGGAAAATGCCGAGTTTACTCGAGGTGAAAAGTGGTGCCTCGAAGGGTCGCATTAAGTTAGATTTAATGTACATGTGTCCTTTCGCGCCGTCAGTCGGTGCAATTAAGGGCATTGCCATTGACTCAAATATAAAATGTAGACCAGTCAATCACGTCTTTTTATATGAATTATTCATGCTTCTGATTATAAATTATTCATGTGTCTGAATATCAATGTATCAAGCACTCAACTGATCAATCAATCAATCAATCAATCAATCAATCAATCAATCAATCAATCAATTCTCCTAAATACCCACCGACGTTGGAAGGCGTCTGTCCGTCCCCCTGAAATTTTAAAGTTATTCAAAGCTGATGTATCGTGTGTATTGCTGATAAGTTCATAACCAATCATTTTCAACCAAACTTGTGAAAAAGATAAGAGGGGAACATCATGATATAATACGGTCAAAGGTCACTAGCCCAAAGGTCATATGGGGTCGACTTAAATTGGGGTCCTGTTCAAAACAAATTTACTTGTAAGCTCCTTTATTGATAACAATTTTAACACATTAGTAGATTTTGAAGCAAACGATGCATTAGATGATTCGGGGGCTTTATGTTGTAGTACGGTCAAAGGTCGCTATCCAAGGTCAGAAGTCATCTGACGTCAACTGTTTGCCAGATCCTTTAATGCTAATTACTTTTCTATTATTGTATTTATGTTTATGAACAGCGCCCTCTTGCGTTAACGGTTGATATTTTAATAAAAAGCGCCTCATGGGTGAAACGTCAATATTTCTTTCTACTATTCAAGCACGGTAAACGCTAACAACATGTATTAGTTTTCAAATAATAACGTACAGGTTTTAGCTACAAAAATAAAACCTGACAAGAACGTGTCTTTCCCTTTGAGTTAATAATAATAATACATACTTTGAACATATACCTCTTATGTTTATTACGTATTCCTTTCATGTCGCCGCATCGTCATTATAATTTTGTAGAGACAACAGGAGTGCATGTTCACCGCAATATCTATACGGTTATGATATCGTGTAGCCTTAAAGGTAGTTCAGATTCGTCAAATGAGATGCGCGGCGCCATCTTGCATACGCGTTGCGCACGGTGCGTAATGCACGTTAGCTCAGTGTCATGCGGTGCGCGCAAACTAACCCAGTTCAAAATGGCGACCCGCTATGTAGCATCCCCACGCTTGATGCCCTTTAATGTCAATCAATCAATATTCGAGCCAGCCCCTCTCATGCATAAGCTATATTGCTCACTACATTACCTGATTTAGGCATGGGTGTGCTATAAATAGACAAGTGGGGTTTATTCTGGGGAGGGTATCGATTTCCACCCATGCACAGAAACATGGGGTCACGAATTATGATAATGAGAAGAAAAAGATACAAACATGGGAAATAGAAAGAGAGAGAGAGGGAGGTAGAGAGCAAATATCAATTATGATGCGGATGACTAAATTTCAGGTAGCGCGTAAACAATATTACGATCGATAAGTGGACACGATGTATATAATGTTTTTAAGTATACAATCGATACCGTGATCTCATTTCAAGAATTAGTCATTATAGTTTAATATTTTGTGGAGGCTTGTTGTTTTATGTTGTATTAGGGCCGTATAATTTATATTTTGTATAATTGCTTTGCTTTTAACAGCGTACATAAATATGTCGTATCGAATGTTGCTTCAATTCATAAACATATTAAATTCAATACAATTTAATGTATGTTTATTTTTAATTATTCAGAGATTCAGATTCAGATTCATGGTCGTCTTATTTCAGACCCCATTATTCACAGCGGAAGCGATAAAAGGATAATTATGGTGGACCAGTGTCGTAGCGTGGTCGGACTGATTGGGCCACATAAATCATTGGGTGCACAGCCCCCCCCCCCCCCCCCCACCCACCCCCAGTAACACGCCACTGTGGTGGACCCAGGCGCAGCCCCAGTGGAACAACCATTGTATCGAAACAGATACTGATTTGTCGGTCTAAGTACATGCACTTTCTCCTTGTCTTATTTGTTTAGAAACACGGAAAAGATAAATACATATTTGCACATCCAGTACTATACCGTCAAACAAACAAACATATCATATAATGTAAATGCAGGCACGCACGTAAACGCACACAAACATAAATATTCTACTCTCTCTGTTCTGTCTATAATAGTACACCGTATCTAGGCTCTTATTTTATACTTTTCGTTTAGTCTTATTGAATTCTTCCAACTGCGTCATCTTCAAATTAGCATCTAGAGGAGAATGATAAGAACAACACGGCGAGTTGCCCGAGGCACAGCAGTGTGATGAGAGGAAGAGGGGGGAGGAGGCTACCGTATTATGCCGGGCCCCAGTCACACGTACCCGTATTAAAGCCGTGCCGTATACTCGTATGATAGCCACGACAAGCCGGACGGTTAAATGTCGATTGAAATGACGATTAAATAACGGCGCCGTAAACACTCCGTAAAACGCGGGCCTCGTAAAGCCACAGAAAGTCCACGAACAGCCACGAACTAGCCTCGTCAAACACGCAGCTACACTCTTCATTGTGTTAAAGGGACAGTCCCTCTTTTACAAAACGTCTGAACAGTTTCCAGTTGACGGATGGGGATGAATGTAACACACACCAAAACAATCAGATCGAACAGCCCTGTAATTTGGATTCTACGAATGAAAAACGAATGCGTCCCTCCATCAAACTATATATCGGTCAATAAAGGAGTTTAACTGATTGAGCATAATATTACAACAATATTGTACTCATTCTTGTGAAGCCGACATTTGTAAAGGTATGTCACGGAAAAGGATCTCAAAAATGAAGAATATATAATTACATGTAGCCAGTTTAAGCGAGGTTTGGTTATTTTGCTTAGTAATCGCTTACCTATTGTTATGTATGCGCGGGTCACGTAGCTAGCGCGGGTCACAAAAGGGGTCACGCATAGCGCTGTGGCACTCCTTGGAATCCGTGAGCGAACTTTCTCGACAGGTGAATACACGTATACTGCACAATTAACCGTTGGACGATGGTTTATTAGATTTAGGTCTATAACTCCACGAAAAAGAGATTTCAAGCCCTAATTTTTCAGGCATGCTATTAAAATTTTCTTTTATATAAGACAATAACCTCGCAACTTTTGAAATTTGGCTTGCAAAAGAGGGGCTGTCCCTTTAAAAGCCCTGTTGTGTCAGAATGTTGAACATTTTGAAATGTTCAGCTCTGCCTTCCCGTAAGTGGCACATACCCATAGCTGCCACGTATTATCACTTATGGCCACGAAATTGGCACGAAATCGACACCGAATTGCCCCGTTTCATTACATTTCACAAAAATACCAATACGTGACTCATACGGTTACAGTCCGTTATTCCGAAGGTTCGTTATTCCGAAGGTTCAGTTATTCCGAAGGTTCGTTATTTCGAAGGTTCGTTATACCGAGGGTTCGTTATTCCGAAGGTTCGCTATTCCTAAAACGAAATCGGGTTCGTTATTCCGAAGGTTCGTTTATCCGGAAAAAAAATCGGGTTCGTTATTCCGAAGGTTCGTTATTCCGAAGGTTCATTAGTCATGTTAGTCCGAATATAAAATAGGGTTCGTTAATCCGAAAATGAAATCGGGTTTGTTATAATACTATAATTTGTGTTTTGTTTATTTAATTTACAGCCTGCATTAAACATACCCCTCCCCCTTTCCCTCCCTTGGCCAGACCAATCAAACATTTAAGTTTATTTTATCTCTTTATATGAAATTATAGCATTATAACAAACCAAAATTAATTTTCGGATTAACGAACCCGATTTCATTTTAGGATTAACGAACCCTCAGGTATACGAAATTTGCGTGTTCGGAATAACGAACCTTCGGAATAAAGAACCTTCGGAATAACGAACCTTCGGAATAACGAAGCGCACCCACTCATACGCGGGAAGACTTTAAGGGAATATGCGACTGGGGCCGTATTATAAAATATTATAATCCAGTTTTCGACTCGGGCAGTGGCGGATATACAAGAGGGGTGGGGTCACGGGCACGTATACTACAAATCGATTTGAAAAGTAAACTCACCAAAAATAAAAGGGTTAACACTGATACACTGATAAGATAACATAGTATCTTAGCAAAGACATTAAGAACAAATGGTAACAAAAACGCAATATAGCGCAGCTGATGAGGAGCGATAGGGGACAGGAATTTGTGCAGCAGCAACAATTTTGTGCATTTAACATGAGTAACCCAAATAGGGGCTGTCTAGTGTGATCCATTACCTTGTTAGGATGACTCCGCTGGGGTCTCAGGACCTTCCCCGGCCTGCACGTGTGGATCACCATAGCAGACTGCCACCCTCATCATGCAAGAGTGCATTTGCCCAATCCTTCGCCCACCCGGCCACCCAAGCCCAGAGTTGAACAACTGCAATAATTGGACCCCGACACTATTTATTGGCTAAACAATGTGCGTGATGTCGCGTATAGGAGCTCATACGCAAGAAGAAAAAGAAGGATGACTCAGTAATACAGAAAAGTGCTACAGAACCACATACTTTCCTATCCTTTCATATGTAATGATAAAACAGTTGTTGTAGTTACCTTGATGTTGCCTCAACCAATAATGTGCACATCTCATCTCAGCTTACGTTTAGGACGGAGAAGCGGGCGGAAAGGTGTTGAGATAAGGAATTGAAGACCTCGCGGACGCAGTTCGAATCCCACCGTTGGACATGTTGGATGTGTCATGACATTTTAGCTAACTCTCGTTGGAGGGCTCTGATTGCTACCCAGGCCAGTCCTGTTCTTGTAGTCCCAATAAGGAAAAGTATCTACAATTCCGAACTAAATTTAAAAACGAATAGCTCCAGACGAATAGGTAAAAAACATACGTTTAAAGATAACATCGCCATAACCATCGATGTACGTGTTCTGTTCTAGCTTGTTAGAACATCATGACCACATCAATAAATGATTATTTCGTACTTTAACCCCTTTGTGCAACATGGGACGGTCAAAGTACGCAATAAAACAATATTGTTGCGGTTGAAGTATATGTCATGGTAGAAAGTGAAAGTAAAAATATATATATATACTTCTACGCACACTAGATAGATTTGAATAATAATAATAACAATGCCTGCAAAGAAAACAAATACCAAATCAATAATATTATGCAAACAGATGATAAACAGCTGACATGCTACATTGTCGAGTTTGTATAATCGTTGGGCAATCAGATAGATAGAAAGCGAAAGTTGAATATAAATATAGCTGCCTATATGACATAAATCTATTTTGAAACCGATTAGCTTTTGTATAATGTCATTTATGCCATATTTGTCATCTTACAGAACACAATAAGTCAGTGGCGTAGTTGGGGGGGGGGGGGGGGGGGGCTATGATAAGTAAAAACAATATGAAACATATAAAAGGGTACCAATTCGTTAAAAGTAAAAGAAATACATACAATTTCCCCACTAATTATTCACGTATCCCCCAATAATCGTCAGACCATGTCAAACCCTATACCCCCATCCATGCCATTACCGGTAATATTTTAGGGGTTAATTAGTTTTTATACTCTTTCTTCTCTTCTCTCCAAGGCGTTTTGGCACATGTGTCATTTATTGATCGAGCAATATAGTGTAGGTTACTTTCTGCATACTGCAGTGCATCTATGTCCAGGGCAATTCTAACTTGTTGAGGTCTATTTTTGGAATCGCTCATTGGGGTGATAATTGGTTCGAAATAATCAATGCGTGTGCTAAATAATATTTTTCTGGATGCTTCTACTGTAAAAATCCTGGGTATTTAGACATCAGATACAGTATATATTAAAGGAACATGTCATAACGCCTGAATTACGTTAATATGCAAAGATCAATTTATGTTAAACATGACAGAATAAATTGTTGTCTAAACTACGTTGATATGCAAAAATCAGTTTATTTTAAACATGACAGAATAAATTGTTTTCATTTAATACTTTTGTTTCTTATAGATAAATTACAAAAATCAAAATTATCGTAATTAAATGTGATGCACTTTGCGTAAAATGCAAAGTCACATTTTCAATGTAAGCTTTCAGAAAATGCCCAGGCTCCATCGGGGAAGGGGGATGGTTAGGTATACTATTGTAGCTGCGCTATAGAAATATTCAAACAAATTATTATCATTATTTTCTTGGAGGATGTATTGCCACTCAGTATAGTTTGTTTAAAGTTACTGTTAAGGTTAGGTTAAAGGGGTAGTTTAGTTTTGGTAGAGAGGGCGCTGCACATCACAATTTTTTGTGAGGTAATGAAAAAACTGAGAGTCGAATTTGAGAGAACATGCAATTGTAATGGCAGAATAAACTTTATTTGGTCAAAATCGACCGAGAAACGGCTGAAATATCAATAAATATATCTGATCTTATAATTATTTGGGGCCCAAATAATTAGATGATTTTTAGAAAAAAATTTAAAAAAATGCTTGCACTTTTTCAAAAATTTTCAAAAGCGTTTTTTAAATAGTTGTTGATGATCTCTCTATTTAATCATTATATCAATAAAACATCACATGCATAATTTTGTATGAAAAATGGTTGAAACCAATGCCTTTTTAAAAAGCGCCCTCTTGTGTTTTAATGGCTCTTTTTTAATGATAACAGGCTTTTTACTTAGTCGTTTGTAAGTTTGTATTCCTTTCGAGCATGGTGGAGTTATAACTATTAGTTTGTAATGTAATGGTGCAGGTTTTGGTTACTAAAATTCAGTTTTACCAAAACTGTACTCTCTTTACCAAAACTCAACTATCCCTTTAAGCTAACTAGATCGAATGATCGGATAATGAAAAGAAACAATTGGAATATCCCCAGTGGCAAATGACAACCATCAATTGCATGGCTGGTGAGATTCCGCAGATGTGAAACGGTATAACAGGTAATAAGTAATTTCTGTCTTTTTAGCCCGGACTATATATAAAGTTGAGCCACTGATGATGATTTGGGCCTTTTATACAGGCGTTTTACTTAGTCGTTTGTCATTTTGTATACGTTTTGAGCATGGTGGAGTTATAATGTTACTGTGCAGGTTTTGGCTACTAAAGTTCAGCCTTACCAAAACCAAACTACCCCTTTAAAGGGGAATTCCACCCCAGAAATGTGATGTTTGCTATAAAATGAAGTGAATATGAAGAATCATGATCGAAAATCTGAGCCAAAACGGTAGAGCAATAAAAAAAGTTATGACAGGATGAACTTTGCTCCGATTTTTAGTATCGTTCGCAATTGCTATCGATCGTGACGTCACTTGCGAGCTGCAGCCATGTTGACTTCTACATGGAAATTTTACAAAATTTAAATGTTCTTAATAACAAAGCAAATTTATGAGCTTACAAATTCAAAAGAGGTTGGCCCATCGATATTCTTCTATGAATTCGTGAAAACAAGCAGAGAAAATTTATTTTTTAGCAACGAAAATGAGAAATAAGTGTATTTTCATGTACTAAAGCCATGGCGAGTTGCTCGTCAATGATGTTGCATATGGCGGCAATTTTGAAACGATCGCTCATTACTACATGATGTTCAAATAGGTATAACTCCCGTGTTTCTTGTTCAAATAGGTATAACTCCCGTGTTTTCTTGTCTGATTTTGATCAAATTTTCACCAATTATGCCTCTTATTCTGCTTATTCGAATAACGAATGGTTTTATTAGGCCCGGAATACCCCTTTAAGGGATATCGTTTGGGTTAGTTTGTAGTTGTTTGTAGGATCGGAATTGTATAGGGTTAGCAATCTGCGATTGTTTATTTAAACCAAAAAACAAACAAAAACAAATAACAATAATATTATAGCAGTTGTCACAGTACCAAATGTGATTGAACCGTCGGGAAACCGAGGAGGGGGCAAACGTTTTGTGGATGATTTTTCCTCATCGCTGAGGGGTTCGTGGCATGTGGACTGTTTTAAATAAAAATAATGGTAGTTTGGATCCGGGGGGGGGGGGGGGGGGGCATTCGATTTATTTTTTGACGGGGGGTGTGCCTCACGGAACTTTGAAATAGGGGTCTTAAGAGCTGGACTACAAGCACAAGGTCTTTGGAGCTATATTACAAAAACCCTGAAACGGGAATTAAGAGGTCTAAGGAGCAGACTAAAATTACACAATACAATGGACTTGGAGCTACCAAAGACCTACGGAAACCCTCAAATGGTGCATGGTACAAGGAGCTGACTAGAAGAAGAATAATGGACTTTGCGCTACTCATACATAGCCAAGTCATTCCGGGGGTCTATGGAGCGGCAATTTTTGAAAATCGGGTATCTTGAGAGCGGCAATCGGGTGTGAAAACGAGGGTCTTGTAAGCGGCACATATACCCGTCTTTCATTATACATGAGTGCCCCCCCCCCCCCCCCCCGGGGTTAGGAAACCGTAAAATCAGAAGGCGCGGTTGCCATCTTGCGAACGCCCTGCGCACGTTGTGAAATACATACAGGCTCATGCAGTGTTATGACAATGCCACACAAACTAGCCTAGTTACGTGGTTCGGAAAAGGTTCTACAATCCTCGTATCGCCCATGACGATTTGTAATAGGTTTTTGAAAAGCAGTTGATGGGATGTATGTAGCTATTAGTTTTTGCTTCATAATTATAGGGAAACATCATCTATTATTATTTCAATACTGTAATATATAATTGTCATGTTGTGTAGATCTACGGTCACGAATTACAGTAATGGGAAATATAGCATGGAATAGGACTGCCTAAGAAAGTGAGAGCAGTAATACAGATGGGGAGTAATAAATAGAGAGAGAGAGGCGTGAGAGGCGAGAGTGGGGAAGGGGGGGGGGGAGAATATGTGAAAGAGATACAAATAAAAGATAATGCAAATGTATAAATGGGGGCGGGTATAGTGCTTCCGAGAGAGTGTGTTCGGGGTGGGGGGTGTGCAGGTAATTAGGAGTGGGGGGGGGGGGGGGGGGGCGAGGGATGAAGGGAGATATGCTGTGGGACAGATAGGTCCGCGTATCTCTAGACTATGTGTACGTGCGTGTTTGGCGAGGGGAGGGGGGGGGGGGGGGGGAGGGGTAGACTTTGGTTGAATACCCGAAAGATCCCAAAAATATTTATCATCAATTGGGGACCTCACCACCACCTGTGCCCGGCGGCTATAACACATGATAGCGGAGCTTCTCTGAAAGGGTTTACATTGGGGCCGTTCGCGGGGGTGATATCCGGGTCAGAAGGGCCAAGTAGAGAAGCTTGGCGGAGGTCTGCCGCCCGGGCAACCGTGTTTGATTGCATTCGGAGAAATTAGGGCGTGTGAAATATCGATGACTCCGATCAATGGCATGCAAGCGTGTGGTGTAGATACAATAGGATAGAATGTGGATGGAAAGAGGTGATGACCCCCATCCAAACCCTTCCCAACACATGTATA